>JAQSNX010008739.1:0-11946 GCA_029532605.1 Oreochromis grahami
TTATAATGTTTACGATTGTAAGAGTGTGGATTTTTTTTGCTTACACGCTGTTTCTATGTATACATCCCCAGCTCTTACGGTGAGATTGATGGTTTACTGCCATTAAACCTTCAAAACGTCATCAGTAAAGTGTCATCCTTCATTCGGGGGGGTTCGCTACAACCCCTCAGTGTTACTGCCATCACCTGGCCAACAACACTTAAGTGATCCAACAAAAGTAGCCATATTCCCCACAACACTAAAGGTCACGGCACAAAACACTCACCTCATGAGGATCTCATCAGCATCCATCACACTGACATATTAGATGCACACACAGTACACATTATGCCAACTTAAAAACAACCTACCTGCCTCAGCTACAAGACCATAATTAACGAATGTCTTAACCTCCTGCCAAGTTTGGTGCCACTAATTAACTGTGAACAACTCCCATCCTAAAACGCTAAAAACAAAACTTGACCTGTCTAGTCTTCAGTGGTGTACCGGGCTCGAGGAAACTTTAAACGCAAACTCAAGGGTAGGCAGCAGACCAGGGGTACAGTCTCCCACCAAACCCTGAAGCGTACCCCCACCCAGGATAACCACCAAACACAAAAAACTAAAACAACAAAGCAAAACAACGAACAAGTGCTTCGATGGAAGGGCAGCACAGCCACCCAGCTGAAACACACTTACTAAAGGGATGTTACTCAATCACAGTGAACACCTTCGCTCAGCCACTTAAAAGTCAAACAAACTGATATTCAGACTCCACTAAAATGCCCTAATGATCCCGGATGAGCCCCCATTTATGTTACGCCCCCAGTCTAGGCGGGTGGAGACGCACATAAAGGTTGGAAGAGAGAAAGACAAATACCCGCCCTGGTTCCCAAGCCAAACATCCAAAACCAGTTTGTGAGTAAAAAAGTGATTTTATTAAAGGTGATGAAGCATAGCTCCAGGGTGAACCCAGGCCAAAACAATAAACAAAACCAACTAAATCCCACCAGAGAAAACTAACTAAACCCTATGAAAGAAATAAAACAAACAAATGACAATACTAACCCTTGCTCCCTAACCCGGAAAACAAGAGAAAACTGTTCCAAAGAAAAAGGCGGCTCACCCCTTCTGCTTCAGCCTATAAGTGCCTAAGCACTAAGTTAACTAGGAGCTGCTCTCACCGAACACGCTCACACAAACACACAACAAAGGGTATAAGCTGGAAACCAGGGCCAGGACCGCGTCGGCTGTCAAACCGCTCGCTCGCTTCTCTCTCTCTCTCTCTCTCTGGAGCTGTCAGAGCGGCTTTTGAATGTGGGCACGTGTTCCACGGGCCAATCAGCCGCTCGCTACTCATCATTAGAGGATGGACCTGCAAAGAGTCTAAAACACAGTAGAGAGAAAGAACAAGACAGCACACAGTGGTCATATGGCCGCAGCCGTAACAGGAGGCCTCACAGATTACAGGACTTAAAGAGCCTGTTGCTAATATCTTGAGGCCGGGCACCACAGCACAGCTTCAGAGGTGTAGTGAAGCCCATGCGTCAGTGGTGCTTTGGCAGCCTGTATGGCGTATTTATTTCACAAAAGCGCCATAAAGAAGGTTTTTAACAGTCACTCTGTCCGTGTATTTAAGTTTACTTTCACCCCATTTATTATTGTAGTGTCTGGTTGGGTTGGCTGATGTTTAGTTCAGTCATCCTATCATTACAGGATGATTGGGGTCTCATATGGTGGAGTCCACCCATGACAAACGCTGCTGCTGGTGAGAGGAAACACAGAAGTACACAGTTCATGAAGAGTTAGCAGCATGAGATCCTCCTTCAGTGATCAAATATTTAATGAACTTAGAAAAATATTACCTGAACAGATAAAATATTAGATCACAACATTTGTCAGGTTCTTATTTTCACTTTTTCTGCTAAATCTTTCAAGTCTTTCAGTTACTCTGAGCTGTAGTGTAAAATCACACCAACAGACAAATACTGTTGGCACTATCCACACATATTTTTCATTTAATCTACCTCAGAGTGGAGCGGTATGAGTGTGGACAGTGTTGGTATCTGCAGTCGCAACTTAATCCTGGCTAATGTTTTAATGGACTCCTGGATGCTTTAGAAAGAAAAGACAGCATTAGTGCATTTGAGTGTGTAGCTTATCCCTGCCTCCTCCTGCATCACCATATTTGATCCTGTTATCTCCTGCACCCATCTGTCAAGTCATTTTCTGCTGCTTTTCTCAGGTTTGGTCATGGATAGCCGATCAAGGGAAATCCCAAGTCCTTCCCAATCCAGGCGAGATATGTTATCTCACCAAAGTGTTCAGAGTGTGAAGGGTTTGGGGTCTTCCATCAGTTGGGCCTGCTCATATGCCTTAACTTTCAATTTTGGCTTCTTTCAACAAGGGGCACCAATATATTTCAAATTATTTCTCCTACTAGATGCCAAAATTCATTACTGACACTGTACAGATCAGCCTGTACCACTTATGTGTCATTCTTCCTACGATTAATGATTGAATATAACAGCTGAAATGTGGACTGACTGCAGCGTGCGACTGATGGTGGTCGGTTTATTATTTGGTTCAATACATGTCAGCATGGTGCAGCTCATTCTACAGCTTGTTTAAAAGTGTCTTTATACCTCATACCCAAGCTTCTGCTTCACTGTGTTAAAGGTTGGTGTTAGCATGAAATTACACAATGAAATTAACACAAGTTGTGAGTAATTAATGGAACAATAGAGTCATTTGCTGTTAGAGATTCAGCATGTAGCTGTTTTCTTCATTCTTAATGAATCTTTTTACATAATTGAAAAAAAATGTTACATTTTACTGTAACGAGTACAGAGATAAATCATTTTGCAGATTTAGTTGTCCTTAAGGCGTACCGATGATTAACGACGAGTCCAACCTGGAAGCTCTTCTTGTGAGTCTGTTTCTTTTTCAGACAGCATCAGAAAGCAGACAGATGGACGCCGGCCGATAAAATAGAGCCAGACCAGCAAGTTTCTGAAAAACAGACAATCATGGGAGCGCACATACAGTTAACCTACTTTTCTGGTAGAAGATACAACTATTGAACAGTGTGTGTGGCAGGTACAGGTCAAACTCTTCTGATGCTCGCTTTATGTTTTTGTCACTTTATCAACAAGTCAGTTTGCTTACATTTTTTCCAAAATCATAACTCACTTGACTAAAGTCCAATCATATAGATTCTGATCAATTAATGTGTAACATAAATTCCTGTAAGTGTCTTTCTGAATGTGTGATTAGAAGAATCACACATTCAGAATAAAGGTGGCGTGGTTGGAGACTGCTGATCTGTCATTCACAGCTCAACTCAGTGCGTCTCATCATCTTTAGCCTAATCATCTTCCCTTGGCAGCTGATTGCTTTTACCACACTAATAATTCAGGAAGATAGACCCAATAGCACACACGCATACGCTATTATCAAAGAAGAGTGTGCTGATGTCTAACAGCTGCGTTCAACTCCGGATCACTCCGCCACGTTGAGTTGCTGCCAGAGGAAACAGAAAGAAAGTGCTTCAGTTTTGATTTCCCCGGCAGCGCGGTGAGGAAGGGAGAGTGGAGAGGAACGGCAGTGAAATTCATTAATTCCACCCATTTGCCAGTCAAAGCTTCTGCTTTTCCTCAACCAGACTGAACATAAACAAACACAATCATGTGCAAATGAGTCCAAATGAGATGTGACAGTTCTATTGGGCTTAATTTATTAGCAGTGATTATGTAGGCCCGCTTTCCACTGGCAGCCAGCAGAGACGACTGAGCGTAAATAAAAGAAATCAGCAGCATTATGAAAAGTGGATATTATTAATAGTGATGGCTAAAGCTGCTGGCATGATGAGATTTACTATTTACACAGATGGGCAAAGAGGAAAAGGGGGTGAGGTGCAGGCTATCCATTTTCCACACTTAGATGACAGTTTGCAGTTAATGATCTCAGCTGTCGCAGGGGAGGTACTGATATCACGAGGCATTTGCATTACTCTCACCTGTCATCGAGAAAATCAAATTCAGCGACATCCTTCTGATTGATAATGTGATCAGACTGTTGGCTTTGACTCTCGTGGCCAGGGGGACCTGAATAATGAACCAACTCGAGCCGATGGGTCGGCTCAAGCTGCCGTGCTGGAGACCAGGCTGATTTCTCACAGGGGAAGCTCTGCAGTCCTAGGGTCGCACGATATGAAGTCTCTGGGTGGGAGCTGCAGTCGCATTATGTGACACAGAAAGATGACTAACAACACAAGCTGCTGAATTTGTCTGAGGTTTCATTTCTCTTTTGTTAAGCTTTTTAACAATATTTCTTCACCATCATTTAAAGTGGATGTAATAAAGCACAACGACTGAACCACAGAATGAAAAATGTTTCTTCACGACACAATCGATTTGAACTCTAATAGTCAGATAAAGTCTTTTATGTGTGCGTGTTTGTTTCAATGTATAATTTGCTACACTAGTATCATTTGCATGCTAGAGAAGAAAACAGAAAGAGCACAGGAGAGCCTTAATCGGGTGTGTGAATATTCTCCATAACTGCTGCAGCTTTGGTCGTACTGTAAACATGAGTGTGTGTCTGTGTGCATGCAGCTGTTGACATTTTGTGCCAGATCCTGAAATAGTTGAAGACATGTTATAAGCATGGATTAGGTCTTATTGTTGATCGAGCTATATTCAACACCCAGAGTCCAGTGTCTATCTGCTGTCCTCTTATTTAATGTGAACGTCAGGTTATGAGTATCAAGTTTATGAAATCAGGGAATACTTTTGGCAGGTAATTTACTTGTAGTTTAAACATTATTCAAAAAAATCACACTGACTCCTGTCCCAATGACACACACATTCACTGTTTTCTATGCCTGAGCCCAGCACTGACCAAAGCTGGGGTTCAGCATAATTCCTAAAGATACTTTAACATTCAGACTGGTGCAGCTGGGGAATCGAACCACCAACCTGCCAAATGGTAGACCACTCACATTGAAGCACAGCCAATGTACTAGTTTGTATATTCTAATAAAGCAAACATATAACCACTTATATTCTGCATCAAAGTGCCACGGTGTCATCTGTCTTTGAGCATGCTATGCTAGTATGCTAGTTGCTGGTTAGCAAGGCAGCTAGCAGCTAGTCATTAACATTCCTAAATTAAATGTCAGTTTACTGTATTCAATATATCTTCCACATGGACATCTGCAAAGTCAGAAACTGCTGCTAAGGTTTACTTAAAAACCTTAATAACCTTGTAATTCTACAAACAGAAGCCTCAGTTAGCTCCACTTTACACACAACAGTCACTGAACGTCACAAGAAACATTGTTACGTAACAGATAGAGGAACCTACACAGATAAAGCTAACATTGCCATAAATACAAACTTTATCGTTTTTCAAACTAACCTGTTCAGATTTTTTTAAGGTTAAAAGGCTCACTTTGATTGACAGGTGTGCTAAATAAGTGAGTTGTATCCAGCAGCTGTCTGCTAGGCCTCTCTTTGGCTAAATCGATGCACTTAACTGGACTTTTCAGTTACAGTTTGTAATATTGTGACTTTTTAATAGAATTATCTGACTAGCAATCAAACGACCACCTTATGAGCAGCGGTAGAAAAAACTCCCTTTTCACAGGAAGAAACCTCCAGCAGAACCAGACTCAGGGAGGGGCGGGTATCTGCGGTACCCAGCTGGGGGAGGACTAATAATAATATGGTTTATTGGGCAGTACAGCTCATCAAAGACCTGTGCTCCAGGAGTTATTAGAGTTTTTCTATTTGTTATAGATTAGTATTAAATTTGAAGACAGAAGGCATGTGACTTTAACAAATAATGTGACATACACTAAAAACACAGTAGTAAAAATTCAGGGATTATGTGCAAACATGTCAATCTTATACGATAACGTCTACAAAACACCTAATTATTAGCTAATTAATGTTGTCTTTTTGCCAGGATAAGTTTAATGTCAGTTTTGTTGTCTTTTCAAATGGGAGAAAACAATTCCTCTACGTTTCCTGACCAGCCAATGCACCAGTAGGCCCGTCCTCCAGAGTAAACCTGACAAATCTGTCTACACCCCACAGCATACCTGCTGCTTGCAGGTGGAACGCAACACTGTGCACATAAAAGCAGCCGAACGTCCAGCAAAGGGAGTCCAAAGATATATCGCAGTTTAGCTAGCTTGTGATGATCTTTTTTGGAAAGGGTCACATTCACTGGCTGACGAGCTCGTAGCCAAAGCCTTAAAGCCCATTACATGTTCTGATTGTCTCAATCTAATGCACTAATTGAATGCTATCCCTCAGCTACTTTTCATCATTGAAGGGCCCATGCTGGTGAACTGATTTGGATATAATTTGCACAGCGAGGGCTTCAATCACAAGAGACAAACATTTTCCCTCTCATTAAAGAGCACATTAAAGATTATCTTCTCTAGTTGCCACAGTGACTCAATCTAATATGATTTGCTGGAAATGTGCAGAGAACAATTTCCCCGTGTGATCCAGCGAGACTTGTATTTTCTCTTGCCTCGTCTCTTTTTTGCAGTAAGTGAGTCTAAAGAGACCTCTTTGATCTTGTCTCATTGCTCTCAATACTCCAGACTGAATTTAAATCACAAGGCCGACTATTTTAAGAACAAAGCTGCCGTTGTGCTGAACAAGGGAAAAGAGGAGCTCGCTTTTATTTCTCCCACTACCCTGTCAGAATGAAATTTGCTCAGTAGTACGGGAAGCTGTGCTTATTAGTGTGTGTCATTTGAATCCGCAGCATAGCTGTGCTAAAAATGAGCTTCATGGGTGCGTGTGATGTCACTGTGTGACAGATCCTTACACTCAACTATGTGTTTGTTAATAATTACAGAAACACATGTAGAGATGACTGAGGTGTGATCATTTAACACAGCGGCCCCCAACCTTTTTTGCACCGGTTTATGTCCGACAATAAAAAGAAGATTTGTTCATAACACACAGGAAAAGACCCAGGGAAACAGAGTTGATGATAAAAACCCTGAAAACCATTAATTCTTGCGGCCCGGTACCAAACAACTCACAGACCGGTACCGGTTCCTGGCCCGGGGGTTGGGGACCGCTGATTTAACAAACCACAGGACAGCACAGTGGATGCTTACAGAAACTGCTCTGACTATCAGCACTCCTTCTTTCTTTTAAAATACATGCATGGCCCTGTTTACATTGGTTATGGCCCATTTATGCTCTCTGTTGTCGTCCCCACGTTCGGTGGTGCACCTCTCGATTTTTGCATCCAAAAGCATGAAGGGATGGAGAGCTTCCCTTCCATCTGTGAGCACACTCAGGTCTTAGAAGTGGCCATGCTTCTCGTAGTAGACCGAGCTGTGAGCCTTTATTTGGGAGGTTCTAGGGCCTCAGTTATGGAGATCTTGTGGTAATTGTCATCCTTTCTGTAGATATTTGGGTCACATATCCTTGGTACTGATTGCTAAAATATTGCATCCCTTTGTGGTTTGCTCTTACTTTGACTCGCCAACTGGAGTAGTCAGTATCAGTGTTTAAATCAGTCTACATGCGTTGCAAACACTGTCAGCATTTCAGAGGTGTTTTGCCTTCTGCATTCAGCCTGTGTGAAAAGTCTTGCTCTTATTTTTTATGGTTGCCCTTTTCAAAGAAGCCAGCAAACATGCCACCGGAAAGGTCAGGAGGATCTGAATAACATTAACAGTCTTCACAGCCACTTTTCTGCCCGTCTCTGCCATCCAAAAAAAACATCCACTTCATCCTTTCCTCCACAGGTAACTAACTAACGAAATGTGAGTATTTAGTTGTGTTAGGAGAGCTGGTAATAAAGTACTCAAGTGTATGCTTTTTGAGGGATCAAGGCTTCAGAGGGGCTTTTAATTTGTTTAGGGGTCCTAGAGGAACCCTTTTAAGGGAGGAGGTGTTACGTCCCTCTGCAGCCTCTAATCTGCTCAGTGTGTTCAGCTGGTGCTAATTGGCCACACCTAGTCAGGTGTGCATAAAAGCTTACCTGAGGCAAGCTTCCCAGGGAGCTCACTTGCTTTTGCCTTGGTGACGCCAGCCGTTTTAGCCAACCTCCTATGCCATTTTAAGAAAAACCTCTTCTCACACCCACTCTGATATTCATCTCTTTTTTTATGTTGCCGCTTTGAGCCGGGTTGTAACATAAGTGTTAAGGTGGAAAAGATGTTTGCAGACCTTGTATAATAACCTGTGAGTGTTGTCTGTCCTCTCCGACTCTTGCCCTCACACACTGCTGGTATTTCTACTGCTTTTATTTTGCTGACTGACAAGAAAATCACTGGCACAGTTTTTCTGGCCGTAAACAAGGAGGGGAAGTGTCAAAGGTTGGAGACATGGGGATTTAAGCTCGAAGAGGATCCAGGCTGAAAGCCACGTAAACCCTTGCTCATAAAATTGAAGGACTCTCTGCAGTAGGTTTGAAAGATGCATGTAATGGTGCTCTGACAAACTCAGCATTGCTTGGGATGAGCTGCTGTACTGCCTCTGGATTCTCTCACATGGGGGCAGTGTTGCACCATCAGTTGTGCACCTCCCCCACCTGTCCTCTTGGTGTGTTCTTAATCATCTGGAGGCCTGCAGCAGGCGTCATCTGCTCTGGGCCTCCTATTTCCTCCTCTGATGTTGCCTGTGATAAAAGACAACCACAACAGAGACGGCCAAATCCCACAATTATCAACTTCATACAGAGTAACTAAATTATCTAGACTTTTATTTTGGGAGGGGGGGTCTGACAATTCCTCTGAACTGTAGGAAAAACGAATCCTTGACTCCTCCCCCCATAAACTAAACTGATGATTTTGGATACAAATAAAGATTTAAATAATCATTTCTTGTTGATGTCATTCTCACAGTTTGCTTTTCAAAATTCATATATGCACATATAACCATATAACATATGGTTGTACAATAATGCCTTTACCTTTGCTTATTCCATATACCTTACCCTATAAAGCCTGAGCCATTAAATAATTACCAAAAACAAACAAACTGGAGAGTTTATGGAATCTTCTGTCAATTAAAGACGAGGCTCCATTCAGTGCAAAAGACAAACAATAAATATAAGAAGAGTAAGAAATAAATATACACTTTAAAATATATGAGTTTTCTCTTTTTATCATTTTTGCAACAACTGGAATTTTTGTGCAAATTATTATCGATCACACTGATGATGCAGAGCTCTCAAAAACGCCCTAACAGCGCCTTAAATATGACACACGCAGGGTTACAAATGCAAACTAGTTTATTCACTTACAGCTGCTAAACTCTGACTAATCAGGACTCGTGGCCAAACCAGGTAATCTGGAAATCTAATTGTTTAACAGTGATGAAAGTGTGGACTTAATGGAGGCAGTCTGCACCAATGAAGGAAACCACATGAAGGAGCCTAACCGTTTCATTTCATGCTGTTAGCATAACAACCTGACAGGCAAAGACCTGACTCTCTTTGGCATCAGCGTCAGCTAAGACGACTCTGAACAGGCACTAAAAAGTCACATACCTCTGGTAAGCACAGAGGGAAGCCCTCTGTTTATGATAATAAAAAATATAATATTTTTATTGTAAGGATTTAAATGCTTGTATTCTTTTAAAAGGCTGAAAATAAAGAGGATTGTTGACAGCAGCATGCCAGCCTGAATTAATTAAGAAGAGGGACCTTTCAGAAAGTATCAAGTGACCCCAGTAATAAGTGGATGTGTCCCCTAATACGAGTGAGTGTCTGGTTTATTGGCTCACAGCACTGGACTGTTCCCTTGGCACTCGGTGGCATCTCTCCTTTCTTTCTTTTGTTCTTTCTCTCCTCGCCCCAGTCTGGCACCAGTCATCTCAGGACAACTGCTGCACAGGAAGATGGTATCCATTGCGGGTGGGCGTGTTGTTGTTTGTTTCATTAAACATCACCCGAGCGCACAGTAGATGAGGCGCTTCACACGGACAGTGCATGCATTTATTTTGATAGTGCTGGAGGGAAAGAGTGTTGAGAGTGATTCTGAAAAAGCTTTAACAGCTGAGCATCTGGATCCTAATAAGAAATGTGATGTTTGCTAAATGAGCTCAGCAGGAAATACTTCCTATTAAATATTCCCTGTGATGAATTTCCTCTATATCACATAGACAAATTATATTTAACCCATGAACTGTTTCCAAAAAGGAAGACTGAGCTATAGTGTTTCTGGTCTATGCGATAATGAAAAGTGTGACCTCTGACCTCTTTCAGGGGTCACATTATAGTAAGGAAGAACAAAACAGCCAAAGAGAATATTGGAGCAGGCTCTCTCATATTACCAGAATCCTATATATTCACATTTGGACAGACTTTTGCTGAGCTGTGTATTTTCCACCTGCTGATTGAAAGTCTTCCCCTGCCTTTCTCTCTGCCTCAATAGGCTGGCTCAGCCCGCTGGATCTCAAGGATGGATGGAGGGATTTACAGATAGACTGATACAAAAGGACACAATCTGTAAACCAGGGGGAAAGTGAGAGCGTGGTTGGCAGACAGTATACTCCTGCTGACAAAAAGTACGATACTGACAATACTGATACTCACTTGCTCATTTCTTCCCTCTTGCATCTCTGCCCACCAGCCATCAGTTTTTAATTCTTCTTTCTGGGAACCTCTACATTCCTGCAGTAAAAAGTCACTGCTGGTTCTGATTTCATACCACTCTGTGCTGAGAGCACATAGAAATAAAGACACATGGAGATTATTACTGTTTAAAAGTCACTCTGATCCTTTCAGTTTCCTCAAGGACCTCAAATCTTCCTATTTCAGTCATACTTTGTTCTAAAAACTGCAGCTGATCCAAAACATTTAAGCTGTAAATAATCTGAATAAATGAGAGGATGAGTATATTACTCACATTATGACCTGTGAAAACACGTATATTAATGTCTTGTTCATTTCATTTGAAATGATCTTTAAATAAAGATTTATTTACTTTTCTTTTCTTTTTTTAACACTTGTCCAGGTTTGAGTTGCAGGACCAGCAGCCTAAGCAGACATGCCCAGAGCTCCCCAGCCATGACCTCCAGCTCATCCTGGAGGCATCCAACACACACTGTAAAAAGAAAATAGGTGAACCAACTTAAGTGAATTATTTCAATTGGTAACACCTAATTTAATTAAGTTCTTTGAAATGAAGTTAATACATTAGATAAATCAGTTGTGCACTCTAATGTATTCACTTCATTTCAAAGAACTTAATTATACTAGAAAAATTTGCATTTCCTGCGAAAATGCAGTGTGGATGCTGTAATGCTGAAGCTGTCTGCTGAAAACTGCAGAAAAAGCTGAAAATTGCTGACAAACGTGAAGTCAGTATCAGAAAAGTGGTTGAAATTGTAATAACTTTGCAGATAAAGAAAAACTGAGGCAAAATATAATAACTTTGCAGAAACTTAAGAAGAAACTTAAAGCGTTTGCAAAAATACTATATCAAAGGAGAATATAGCGGACATGTTGTAACTTAGCAAAAAAATTAGTGACTTGGAAGAAATAGAACAACATGGCAGAAGTGTTGTAATACAGCAGAAAAGTTAATATGTAGCAAAAACCTGAAAAATGTTAGAAAAATGTTGGAAAAATGTTGTAAGAGCACAACTTAATATACAGTAGTATAATAGTAACATGTAGTAAAAATGCAACATAGGAGCTGAAATAGTATAATTCAGCAGAAAAGTAATAACTTTAGCAGAAATATTGGACACATAAAACAGCCAGCTTCAAAAGCTGAGTTTTCAAAAGATTAGTTGTTGTTCAACTGTGAAAATTGGCAGAAACATTAGAAAAGTTACAAAGGAAATGCCAGCAGATACACAAAAGCAAAGGCAAAATGACATGCATAGCAATACTTACAAATAGGGATACACACACACACACACACACACACACACACACATAACCCATGTTCAGAAAACAATGTGTACAAACATA
>JAQSNX010008740.1:0-10826 GCA_029532605.1 Oreochromis grahami
ATAAGGCGCACTTAAAAGTCTTAGATTGTCTTCAAAAAGTACGGGGCGCCCTATAGTACAGTGCGCCCTGTGTGTTGTAATGAGGACGTAGTAGAGAACACCATGAGAACGCTAAAGGGTGAAGTGTGGGTGTTGACTGTAGCGGTATATACGATCGCACATACCTGTATAAAAGTACAGGTATGCAGGACATCGTTGTTTTAACAACCCTGAAAATGGCAAAAGAGACACGCATATGAAGCACAGTTTAAACTGAAGTCCATCAGCTACGCGTAGGAACATGGAAATCGAGCAGCAGCGAGAGAATTTAAGATCAACGAATCGATGGTTCGCAAATGGAGGAAGCTAGAAAAACAAGCTCCGGCAGGTCAGGAAAACGCAGCTGATTTTCCGCGGACATAGGGCGAGGTGGCCAGTTGGAAGAAAGTTTCGAGTGGTGGATCATTATTCAGCAAAGAACGAGCGGGGAGAAGCGTTTCGACGGTCACCATTCGGCTAAAAGCAGTTTCACTAGCTGAAGAGATGAACATTGAACATTTCTAAGGAGGCCCGTCTTGGTGCTTTCGTTTTATGAAACGGTGCCATTTTTCCATCCGGACCAGGACTACGGTAGCGCAGCAACTTCCAGCGGATTATAAGGAAAAGCTGGCCATCTTCTGCTCCTACTGCAGCAAACACATCGGTGACAAAAACATCCAGCCCAGCCACATCACAAACATGGACGAGGTCCCGCTCACTTTTGGCATCCCGGTGAGTCACACTGTGGAGAAGAAGGGGACCAGCACGGTAGCGATACGCACAACGGGGTATGAAAAGTCTTCCTTTACTGTTGTGCTTGGCTGCCATGCTAATGGACAGAAACTGCCACCTATGGTGATTTTTAAGAGAAAGACTTAGCTTTGGATTGTAGATGCTTGGGCTAACATGTCTGCTGGCACTGTTGTTCGAGCTTCGCAAAAGCCGGCATCATCTCCGAGGAGCCGCACGCACGGAAAGTGACTCTGACAGTGAAGAAAGTGAACCTGGAATGTTTGATGGAGATTTAGCGCAGCTGTTCAATTCAGACACAGAGGATGAGGACTTCGATGGGTTTGATTGATGATAAAAAAATGTGAGTACCAAACTCAGTTTTGCTCCTGCTTTATTTTTAAATACGCACACTTGTATGCTTGTGTGTTGTTGATGATGACGATTACTGGTAATAAAAATGTGAGTAAGGTACCGAACTCAGGTTTGCTACCCCTTTATTTTTAAATACGCATACGGTACTTGTATGCGCCCTATAATCCACTGCGCCTTATGTGTGTGTTAAATACAGTAATGGCACACATAACTGAGACTGCGCCTTTTAGTACAGTGCGTTTTATGGTCGTGAAAATACGGTAATTGGTGTGTGTTATCTGGCTTCATGGATAGATAGAGTTGCATGTCATCTGCATAGCAGTGAAAATTTATGCTATGTCTTCTAATGATGCTGCCTAAGGGAAGCGTGTATAATGTAAATAGAATTGGTCCTAGCACTGAACCCTGTGGAACACCATAATTGACCTTAGTGTGTGAAGAGGACTCTCCATTTACATGCACAAATTGGAGTCTATTAGATAGATATGATACAAACCACTGCAGTGCAGTACCTGTAATACCTACAGCATGTTCTAATCGCTCTAATAGGATATTATGGTCAACAGTATCGAACGCAGCACTGAGGTCTAGCAGGACAAGCACAGAGATGAGTCCACTGTCAGAGGCCATAAGAAGATCATTTGCAACCTTCACTAAAGCTGTTTCTGTGCTGTGATGAGCTCTGAAACCTGACTGAAACTCTTCAAATAAGCCATTCCTCTGCAGATGATCAGTTAGCTGTTTGACAACTACTCTTTCAAGGATTTTTGATATGAAAGGAAGGTTGGAGATTGGCCTATAATTAGCTAAGACAGCTGGGTCTAGAGATGGCTTTTTAAGTAAAGGTTTAACTACAGCCACCTTGAAGGCCTGTGGTACATAGCCGATTATTAGAGATAGGTTGATCATATTTAAGATTGAAGCATTAATTAATGGCAGGACTTCTTTGAGCAGTTTAGTAGGAATGGGGTCTAAAAGACACGTTGATGGTTTGGAGGAATTAATTGTTGAAGTTAACTCAGAAAGATCAATTGGAGAAAAAGAGTCTAACTTAACATCGATGGTACTAAAAGTAGCTGTAGATAATATTACATCTGTGGGATGATTATTGGTAATTTTTTCTCTAATGATAAAAATTTTATTTGTGAAGAAGTTCATGAAGTCATTACTAGTTAACGTTAAAGGGATGGTTGGCTCAGTAGAGCTCTGACTTTTTGTCAGCCTGGCTACAGTGCTGAAGAGAAACCTGGGGTTGTTCTTATTTTCTTCAATCAGTGACGAATAGTAAGATGTTCTGGCTTTGCGGAGGGCTTTCTTATAAAGCAGCAAACTATTTCTCCAGGCTAAATGATGATCCTCTAAATTTGTGACACGCCATTTCCTCTCCAGCTTACGAGTTATCTGCTTTAGGCTACGTGTTTGAGAATTATACCACGGAGTCAGGGACTTTGGATTTGAGGCCTTAGTTTTCACAGGAGCTACAGTATCCAGAGTCGTACGTAGTGAGGAGGTAAAATTATTAACAAGATAATCGACCTCTGTTGGAGTAGCGTTCAGATAGCTGCTCTGCTCTATGTTGGTACAGGGCATTGAAGATGATAACAGTGGGTGGATTATATTCTTAAACTTAGTTACAGCACTTTCAGAAAGACATCTACTTTGATAAAGTCTACTCTCCACTGCTGTGTAATCAATTATTGTAAATGTAAATGTTATCAGGAAATGATCAGACAGTAGAGGGTTTTCAGGAAACACTGTTAAATGTTCAGTTTCTATGCCATACGTTAAAACAAGATCTAGAGTGTGATTAAAGTGGTGGGTGGGTTCTTTTACATTTTGAGAGAAGCCAATTGAGTCTAATAACAGATTAAATGCGATGTTGAGGCTGTCATTTTTAGCATCTACATGGATGTTAAAATCACCCACAATAATTATTTTATCTGAGCTGAGCACTAAATCAGATAAAAAGTCTGAGAAATCAGAGAGAATCTCTGTGTAAGGCCCAGGTGGACGATAGATGATAACAAGTAAGACTGGTTTCTGAGTTTTACAGCTGGGGTGGACGAGGCTAAGCATCAGGCTTTCAAATGAATTAAAAGTCTGTCTTGGTCTTTCGTTAATTAATAGGCTGGTGTGAAAAATTGCTGCCACACCGCCCCCTCGGCCTGTGCTTCGAGATTTCTGGTAGTTAGAATGACGGGGGGGGGGGGTTGATTCATTTAAACTAACATAATCATCCTGCTGCAACCAGGTTTCTGTAAGGCAGAGTAAATCGATTTGTTGATCAATTATTAAGTCATGTACTAACAGAGACTTGGAGGAGAGAGACCTAATATTTAATAATCCACATTTCACTGTTTTACTCTTTGGTTCAGATGTGGATACTGTATTGTTCTTTCTTTGTGATTTTTTATGTTTAAGTTGTTTATTGCTGGTTTTTAGTTTGTTTTTTTGTCTGTTTGGGAGCTGACACAGTCTCAATGGAGATGGGTTTTTGGGGGGGTAACAGGAGGAGAGAAGCTGCAGAGAGGCGTGTAGGACTGCAACTCTGCTTTCTGGTCCCAACTCTGGATAGTCATATTTTGGGGGGTTTAATAAATTTGTCCATATTTCTAGAAATGAGAGCTGCTCCATCCAAAGTGGGATGGATGCCGTCTCTCCTAACAAGACCAGGTTTCCTCCAGAAGGTTTGCCAATTATCTATGAAGCCCACATCGTTTCTGGGACACCACTCAGACAGCCAGCAATTTAAGGAGAACATGCGGCTAAACATGTCACTCCTGGTCTGATTGGGAGGGGACCAGAGAAAACTACAGAGTCCGACATTGTTTTGGCAAAGTTGCACACCGATTCAATATTGATTTTAGTGACCTCCGATTGGCGTAACCGGGTGTCATTACTGCCGACGTGAATTATGATCTTACTGTATTTACGTTTACCCTTAGCCAGCAGTTTTAAATTTCCTTCAATGTCGCCTGCTCTGGCCCCTGGAAGACAATTGACTATGGTTGCGGTGTCTCTAGCTTCACATGTCTGAGAACAGAATCACCAATTACCAGAGTTTGACCCCCGGCGGGTGTGTCGCCGAGTGGGGAAAAACGGTTAGACACATGAACAGGTTGGTGGTGTACCTGGGGCTTCAGTTTAAGACTATGCTTCCTCCTCACCGTCACCCAGCCGCCCTCTTTCCCCAGCTGCTTGGGGTCTGCCGGGGAACAGCTAGCGGGGCCTACGCTATCTTCGGCTGCACCAGCTACAGGGGCCTGGCTAGCTACGGGTGAATGAAGGGTGCGAAGCCGAGTCTCCAATTCAGTAATCCTGGCCTCCAGAGCTGCAAATATGCTACATTTGTTACAAGTATCATTACTGCTAAAGGAGGCCGAGGAGTAACTAAACATCTGACACAATGAGCAGGAAAGTGCAGGAGGGACAGGTGAAGTAGCCATGGTGCTAACGAGTCGGCTACGAGCTAAGCTAAGCTAGCGAAACAGTAAAGAGACAGTGAGTGAATACTTTGGCTATAAATTAGGTAGTGAGTACACAGAAAGGGTGATTCAGATGAAGCACGTTAAGATTATACTATGAAAAAGGGATGTATCAAAAGATTTAAATTAAATTGCTAAGCAGAAAAGCTACTCAGAAACACCACTGTGTTTGAGCAGGAACAGGAAGTGATACTCTACCACAAGCCAGCGAACACCAAGTGACAGCGCCACCAAGAGTCAGCAATCCAAGAGTCCAGTGACGACACCAAAGCTATGCTATGTTTATGCTGTCTTTTCAACTTGGTGTTACAATTAAACAATTTTCATATAATAGTAGATGTCGGTATGAGCTTCTTTCAGTGTTATGAAGTTGCCAAATCAATCAAATCAAATTTAGCTGACTAATAGGCTTCTGCTATATTTTCCTCATGTTTTTTGTATATTTTGGCATTTTCTTGCTGGTGTAGCATCATGGTTCATGGTTCCTGGGGAGCCTCGAACATCTCACCCAGGAAGCACCTTAACCTTAACCACCTTAACTGGCTCCTTTCGATGTGGAGGAGTAGCAGCTCTACTCTGAGCTCCTCCCAAATTGCCGAGCTCCTCACCCTGTCTCTAAGGGAGATGCCAGTCACCCTTCGGAGAAAGCTCATTTCGGCCGCTTGTATCGGTCACTACCCAAAGCTCATGACCATAGCTGAGGGTAGGGACATAGATCAACCGGTATATCGAACTCTTCGCTTTTACACTCAGCTGTCTTTTTAAACACACCAAACCACTACAGTCAACCATCTATTGATCTCTCACTCCCCTCTCCCCTCACTCGTAAACAAGACCCTGAGATACTTAAACTCGTCCCTGACCCATACTGGGCATTTCACCCTTTTCCAGTTTGTCAAATGTCTGAGTTAGATGTTTTTCTTTCATTGTCCTAAAATACATATATCTTGAGGACCATTTTTAAATGAGGCAAAACATCTGAAGATCTCAACTTGGACCACTTTTACATGTTGTCATATTGTAAGTCACAAATGCCCCAAAACTGCACAGATGAGCAGATTTTAATCACATTTATTGAGTTTCCATGGAGCGTTCCTTTTTCTTACGTTTTTGAAGTAGTTTTTGTATTAACTTGTGTATATCTGCCATAATTCACACCTGTCCATTAACAACAATAGCATACAGTCTGGGAGTTTTAGAGTTATTACACATCAGACATTAAATGTGTCACGGCGAGTGAGGAGAGCCGTGTGAAAAAAGGAAAAAGAGGATCCAAGCGCAGGCAGTCGTGAAGGTGTGAAGGTGATTTATTGACACGAAAATATAGAGAGGCAAATGACAAAACGGAGAACTAAACTATACTGGGACAGCTAAACTACAGAGCATGAACACGAACCTGAACATAAAGCAAGGTGGACGACGGTACAAGATGGTGACAGCAGGGAGAACACACGAATGGGACATGGTGGATACACAGCCGGACCAGCAACTACAAACACAGAAGACGCGACTTAAATACACACAGAGAAACACAAGGAGATTATAGCTGTGTGGGGAACACAGCTGGGAATAATCAACAAGACGAGACAGGGGTAAAGCTGAACACACTCACATGAGACGCGGACCTTCACAATAAAACAGGAAATGAGAACACAACACCAAGACGCAGACCTGACACTGAGAGACAGACAGAAAATGACACATGGACCTAAACCCACACAAAACATGCGAACACAAATCCTAAATACCAATAAACAGAAACATGGAACTCAATAACAATAATCATCATCACCACCATCATCACAAAATGAGAAAATCCAAAACACCAAGATAACTGAAACACAAAGTGCCAGAGAAACATAAGAAACAATCCATAATGCAAAAGTAAACCAAAATATAATAAACTCAAAATACTGGGTCCAACGGACCCAGAACCGTGACAAAATGAGGAAAATCCTCTTATTTTCATACCTGGATTTGTTTGTACTCTACGGTCATTATTTATGGTCATTATTTGGAGTTTTCCTTCTTAAGCTAAAAAATATTCACAATTACAATTAATTAAATAAATAAAAGATTAAATTGTATGTAAAGAAAACAAAATACTAAATGTAAGGGTATAGGATTTCATCTTTTAATTTACACATTTTTCTAATATTCTTAATCTCATTTTATTTTACCTTAAGTTATGTCATCTTTCATTAAGAATGACTTCTGTTATTGTTGGATGTCATCACGCACAGTCTCATTTCTTGGCATTCACTGGCACTGCTGATGATGAAGAATATTGATTTTTTCACTGCAGTGAGTTTCTTATCTCAGACTGACAGATCAGCTGCTCACTGATCTCAACCTGTTTTCTTCTCTTGCTTAGTCTCGTAGTCCTATAAACTTTGATGTCCAAACCTTTCTTAGTTTTGTTTTGTTTGTCTTTTTAATTTGACCCACAGTGTCTTAGAGGAAATGATAATAACAACCTCTGTTAAATCACTCTAAGACTCTCTCTCTCTCTCTCTCTCTATTTAACCATTGCCTTTTAACCGCTGTCACTCCCATGGAAACACTTTGGAAAGGTGCACATTTTCTGGCTTCCTCCTCAGACAGTACTGTTTCGGTTTCTTGAATATGACCTCCTAATCTTCATCACTGCTCAAGCCTGTTGGTTTAAGGCCAGTGCGCACATTTCATGAATCCAATCCAAGGGTGTCTGGACAACATGAGTCAAATGTGTTATTTTTATTTATTTTTAGTTCTGCCTACTTTAGGATTTAAACTTCAATAGTGGCAAAATTGATCATTTATACTAATTGAGAATATAGTAATGAGATAAATGAAAAATTGCAGGACTGTTGTTAATGCTGGAAATAAAGTGGAGAAAGTTCCAACCTTTCACTTGCTGAAAATATAGAATAATGAGGCTCTGATTCTTCGGTGAGTTTCTGCCTTAGTGGTGTAACGGTGGTTAATCTAAGGTGTTGGCTGAACTTTTCACTTTTACCTCATGGATGTTTTTTATATCAAATAATACTCATTGCATTGTGTATCTCATTGGATTAACCAATAAGTTTAACCCGCTGTCCACAATTCAATGACATCACAGGTTAAAATGTACCCCTTATTAAAGGAATAGCTAACACCTCATGATAAACCAATACCCTTATCACTGACAATTCCTCACTCTCACTAAATAAAAAAGAGTGAAAATCCACTAGAAATTTTATTAATTTTATCACTGGTAACAGAGATGATGTAAAGCAGAGATGTATTTGAAGAACCTGACAGACAAAATGCCAAGTCAAACTTCTCTCCTGTCACTTCAAGGGACAAGGCAATACTTCACTGACTTATAGAAAAGGGAGGAATTCCACTGCCTCGGGTTGAAACATAGGTCCAAATTAAATTCTACCCTTATTCTCTGCCAGCACTGCCTGAGGGTATCCATGACCTTTGCAGGAGAAAGGCCAGTGTCAGGAAGGGTTGGACAGGAGGAGGAGAGAATGTGAAAAGAGGTATATGAGGTGAAAGAAAACAGTGATGAAAGAGGGGGGGGGGGAGATGTAGGGAGACAAGTGCAGAAGTGAAGAAAGAAGGTTTGGGGATCAAGGGAAATAATACTGGAAAAAGCTCTGGATTAAAGTGGGAGAGGAAAGCAAACACTCATTTAAGCTGTGCTCTATACTCATAATCATCTCTCCTTTCATATCTGCCATTTCCCAACAAGATGTGAGTCTTTCTTCTCCCCAGACAGGTAATCAGCTCCTATCAGATCCAGACCTGTGGGTAAAGTGCACATCTGACATAGCTTCAAGTATTTGAACAAGTCATGTTGTGTTTGATTTAAATTGTCAGAAATTTAAGAAACCCACCACCAGATAAGACTCCACAACATCTTCCTATTAAATTATGCAGTACTTGTTACTCAGTATACACTTACCAGCCACTTTGTTAGGTACACCTTGCTAGTCCCAGGTTGGATCCAGTTCTCTTGAAAAATTTATTTTTTGGCATAGATTCTAGAGCTGGGCGATATGACCCAAAATCCATATCTCGATATTTTTTAATTGGATGGCGATATAAGATATATATCTCGATATTTTTTTAAAGCCATAAAGTAAGAACAAAAAGAGAGTTTTTAGTCAAAGCTGTGTCCCAGATGTCACACAGGCACTTTTATTAACATACAGCATAGATGTACATGAAAAAAAACTACTCAAAAATAAATTATGAGCATTTATTAAATAATGATGCTCTATAAATAAAAGAAAACTATGTTGTTTTGTGCATAACAAAGAGCTCACAATTGTGCAGTCAAAATGTAAACTAACAGAGGCTGAGCATAATAACATAGACAGATTTCACAGCTGCTCTGTTCCCAACTTCTACTGCGTGACTGACAGCCTGGAGTTTGAAATCCGCTTCGTAACCATGTCTCTGAACAGGAGCCATTTATGGTCCTTATACACACACACAATACGGTAATATTACGTTGAAGCACAGTACGTATCACTCCGCGAGGCTCCTCGGTAGCTGTAATCCCGACAACCCATCAAGCGGTGCAGCTCCGTAGCTTACCAGAGTCGAACTAAAACATTTATTGACAGATTGCTGAGCGCTGTGTATCACATAAAATCGGTTCGCGGTCATCAAGCACAACCAGAATTCATACAAAAGGCGCGCAGTCAACTTTTGAGAAAATGAAAGGATTTCAGGCCGTGCATGGCGTTAGCGTGGCTAGCTCGTTAGCATGGTTAGCTCGTTGACACCGTCCAGCCCCACGCCCCACGCACGGGGCGATGCGCAGTAACTCATTAACGGAGATTTGCCGTGTCCATCTTGTCGCTGCCTGCATGTGAAGCGATGGGGAGGAGGGGGAGTTGTGTTCAGTGAAGGAGAGGCGAGGCCGAGTAACGTTGCGTAAAGACAAAAGTGGACGAAAGAGAGGCAAACTTGTGGCTCCGCAACTATAATTATAACGTAACATAGACTATATCGATATAAAGGATATTGTCACATCTTATATCTCGTATAAAAATATATCGATATTTTTTAAAAAATCGATATATCGCCCAGCTCTAATAGATTCACTAAGATGCTGGAAACATTCCTCTGTGCTTTTGCTTCATATTGACATGATAACATCACACAGTGGCTGCAGATTTGTCAGCTGCACATCCATGATGCGAATTTCCTGTTCCACCACAACCCAATCTCTGTTGGATCAAAATCTGGTGACTGGTGAGGCCATTTGAGCACAGTTAACTCACTGTCATGTTCAAGAAACCAGTTTGAGATGATTTGAGCTTTGTGACATGGAAGTAGCCATCAGAAAATAGGTACACTGTGGTGATAAAGTGATGGACATGTCTAGGGTGTAAAAGTAAACCCTAGACATGGTTGTCTGGGAAAATCTCAGCAGATCAACAGCTTCTGAAATACTCAGACCAAGTCTTCTGACACCAACAACAATGCCATGTTCACACTCACTTCAATCAATTTTGTTTCCTCATTCTGATATTCAGTTTGAACATCAGCAGGCTGTCTCAGCCAAGCAGTTGCACAGATGACCTAACAAAGAGGCAAGTGAGTGGCTATTTAGGAACTGTTTAGTCATTAAATCTTTAGAAAACTAATTTGAAATTCACTGAGAGGAGACTTAATAATAAACTCTAAAGTCTAATGACGGAAGTGACGGACAAGGTAAGTGACTCATGTTGTAACTGACGTCAGACGCCGGAGATTTTGGCGGAAAATTAAAGCTAATGGTAGTTTAGATTTGAACAAATTCCTTTAAGCTTCAATCTTACCAAATACATTTATCAATTGTCTTACAACTAACGTTATTTATCTAAATAATCTCCAACACCCTGGAGAACAACGGAAGACTTTAGAGGCTCTCCAAGATTATATTGATCAGTGCTTTCAGGATCTAGTGATGAAAGAAGGCCCAGTGTGCAGCTTCCCCGGCCAAACCTGAGACGCCATCGTCAAAGACTTCGCCCGGGATATCCCCCCGGCACAATATCGCCAGCCGGCAAAGATATTGCCGACATACTGAGTCAATCGACCCAGCGACTGTCCACTTTCGACGCGCAAGGCTGTCCTTGGTGGAGCTTCTTCACGGGAATTTAAATTATGACGAAATCACTGGAGTTCAGCCAGCAGCAGGTGGAAACGCTCGCTGCTGAAAATGCCACGCTAAGGGAGTCGGTGAAATGTCTC
>JAQSNX010008741.1:0-11666 GCA_029532605.1 Oreochromis grahami
ATGAGTACGCTTGGCTTAAGTGTGTGTATCCTATACGACTGTGTGCGCTGTCTCACTGATGTAAATGTGCTGCCGTTGCGCGCATGACTGTGCGTGATCGTGCTGTGCATGTGTCGAAATAAAGGATGTTGTTTGTGGATGATCGAAGCAGTGAAAGAAAGAAAGAAGAAAGAAAGAAACCAAGGACAAGGGTGAGCAGCATAAAAACAAGAGGGGGAAAAGAGAGAGGAAAAAACGAGAGGGGAAAAAAAAGAAACAAAAAACGGAAACATTCCAATTAAACCACTGACGGAGAGTGACAGTGTTAATTCTGCTATGATATCACACTTAAGATGCGATTTAATACTACTAAGTTAGACAGATGTTAATGCAAATTAGTGTGAGTGGATGGGGAAAGGGTGTAGCGGATTCTTATCTGGTGTGAAATTAATACAGCCACGGAGTGATGTCGGGGTCGCGGTGGAGCTGTCCGTCCACGTACAGCCGGTCCACAGCGATGACAGCGCAGGAGCCCTTCTGGATGAAGCCGCGTCGGATTGGGAAGAGGACCCTGCGTCGTTCCAGGATCTCTTTGGGGAACTGGTCGTTCACGCTGAAGTCCGTTCCTTTTAATTCCCTGCCGTGGCTTTTCACCTGTTCCTTTTGTTTGAAGTGGCCGAATTTGGCCACGATAGGACGTGATCTCCCAGCCGCAGGTCGAATAGGGCCGAGGCGATGCACCCTATCGAAGACGATGTTCTTCACCGTGTCCTCCGGCAGCTTCAGGTGGGTTTTGATGAAGCTTTTTACCGTGGTCTCCGCGTCGTCTCCAGCGGCTTCTGGAATACCAGAAAATACCAGATTATCACGCATGCTACGGGCTTGTAAATCAATAACTGTTTCTTTTATTTTTTTATTTTCTCTATTTAGCTCAGTAACATTGTCTGTGAGACATTTCACCGACTCCCTTAGCGTGGCATTTTCAGCAGCGAGCGTTTCCACCTGCTGCTGGCTGAACTCCTGTGATTCTCGTAAGCATTTAAATTCCCGGTGAAGAAGCTCCACCAAGGACAGCCTTGCGTCGAAAGTGGACAATCGCTTGTCGATTGACTCCAGTATGTCGGCAATATCTTTTCCGGCTGGCGATGTTGTGCCAGGGGAATCTGCCGGGCGAAGTCTTTTCGACGATGGCGTCTCAGATTTGGCCGGGGAAGCTGCACACTGGGCCTTCTTCATCACTAGATCCTGAAAGCACTGATCAATATAATCTTGGAGAGCCTCTAAACTCTCCCCGTTGTTCTCCAGGGTGTTGGAGATTATTTAGACAAATAACGTTAGTTGTAAGACAATTGATAAATGTATTTGGTAAGATTGAAGCTTAAAGGAATTTGTTCAAATCTAAACTACCATTCGCTTTCATTTTCCGCCAAAATCTCCGGCGTCTGACGTGAGTTACAACATGAGTCCCTTACCTTGTCCGTCACTTCCGTCACTTACCTCTCCCTCACTTCCCTCACTACAAACATCTAACAATTAAACCAAGAGTCACACTGAATGTGGCGAGTCTCCCTGGTGCTGCAGAAACCTAAAGATGTTTGGACGTGTGCAGACGGGAGAGTTGTGTTTCAGTCCTGGTGCAGGTGACAACAGGTAGTTTAGCTCTGCCAGGACGACAGGACGGTCTTTGTGCCAGGAGGAGCAGAACCAGTGCTGCCAGAGCCTCAGTGAGACGTGTGCTCACCTCCAGCACCATGCAAATCCATCTGTTACTGTCACACCATCTACACCTGTCACTGCTACCAATGATCATAATCATCGTCATAATAATATATCTGCTGTCATAAATGGCATACTAAGGAGTAATGTTTCATGAATGAGCAATCAAGCACTTGCCAATACTTTATGAATGTGTAATATTGTAACATTTTGCACTATTACTATTCTTTAAAAACATTATGTATAAAATAATATTAAATATATGTCTGTATGATTATATGTCATTCATATAATTTGTAATTTCACAGTTATGTAACATTTATTGTTCACAGTCATTCTGTTAAATTAGTTCTGTTTCCACAGTGTTAGTAAATCTTAATAGAAATGTCCCAGTGCTGTGTTAAACCAGTAAAAAGCGAAAGGTAAAAACTGACGTGTAACTTTTTCCATTTACATGTACGTCCATTGAATTGTACCTGATACAAGGGCGTAGATTTGGTTTTGGCATTGGTGGGGACGGATGATTCAACCACTGAACCCCGCCCTGTTTCTTTTTCTTCCTGTCTTTGCTTCTTGATAAAAAAGGAGAAATATACTTGCCTACATATGCTATTCTACATGCTTTTAAACCATTTAAAATTACAATTCATAGTTTTATATGTGAATTATATAATGTTAAATTACTATTAAACAAATGACTGACTAAGTATTTTAGGCTTTAGTTTACTTCAGCCATATTCCATATAAATCATCATACAAAAATAAAAATAGCTTCAAATACAGTCATGACAATAAAAGAATATGACTTTAAGGACTTAACAACATTACTTCAGTTATAGTGCACCAACATCTCTGACACATTAGCACTAAGGGAACACTGAATGACCTGCTGGTTTTTGTCCATAAAACTACTCATCTAAGATGACCACAAAGTAAAAGATCTCTCAGCAAAATTATACAACATTTTAGGCACTGTTGCCCCGATCAGCTCAGTGAGCTGGGATGTTTTATTCTAAACATGAACTACTGTTACAGCAACAGACATGGACACAACAGCTCAATGTCCACTATGTGAAGGAGCCAAACACATGCCTGCTCCTCTCATTAACTGAGATGAACTGCTGCCATATTGGTTTTACATCTATACTGTCCAGTCTCTCCTGGTGGACATGGCAACACATTATTCATGGTTACATACAATTTTAGACTGATGTGGGCCAAAGCCTAAAACGATGTGCCAGGAGTTTTCTGTTCTCATCGGCTCAGATATTTGAAGTTTACACAGCTACATTCTCGCCTGAAAATATGTTAAACGTTTATTTTGCGACCCAGAAAGAGTAATAAGAGTAATACTAAAACTAAGTAGCTGCAGTAGTAGTAGCCATTGTTGGAAACTGGAATTAGCTGGGCTAATCTGGGATATGCTTTTTCAATTTTGTTGTCTGGGTGGAAAAAGGGGGGAAATTGGGGAGAATGGTGGCTCCGGGAGACTTTCGTGAGGGGCACTGAAATTCGGGATTCTCCCGGAAAAATCGGGAGGGTTGGCATGTATGGCGTAACATTGCCTGTAACATTATTATGACGGACACGTTTTATGAGTGAACTTGACTTTAAGTGACTTACAGGTTTCTTTGAAAAATACTTTCTTATATCCAGGGTCTTCCTTTTTGCTGCCATCCTCCTCTCCTCGCAGGTCCTCGCAGCGCAGGCTTGTTGCTGCTAAAACTAAACAGAGCTCCCTGAAAGGCTCAGCCAATCACATTGGCCATATTTGTCACATAAGGTCGGACTCCAGTAGAGAATGTAATTTAACTCTTTCTGCACCGCTGGGTGACTGAGATGCTGACGGATCGTTTATTTTCTTTCTTTCGGGTTTGTTTTTCTTTACTAAAAGAGATCAAATTATTGGTGGGGACATGTCCCTTCTGTCCATGCCAAATCTACGCCCTTGACCTGATATAATCTGTAATTAACAATATTGTAACTGCAGTAATAATTTTCTGGGGAAATTAATTCTGTGTGGGAACACTGTTTCACCAGCATAGATCAGTAACAGTAAAGGATACTGATACAAGTGTACTTTGTAAAGTTACACATTAAAACTATATTACAACTGATATAATCAGAAATTAAGAGACTGTTGCTATGTGTGTAATCATGTTTTTTTGTTTTAAAGGCCATTCAGTCATTTGATATTTGAGGATCATTTTCAACATTACAAATCCATTAAATATGCGATTACTATATAAACAACTGGCTGCAAAAATACAGTTATAACGTAATATAATCAAATTAATAATTTTCCATTATTTTACGGAGTTTGTTTATAGTGTACTTAGCGGTTATTGATCGGTTCCTCAGGTCAGGTCTGGTCCTGCTAGAGGTTTCAGGAGCTCTTTGGTAAGCGCTCACTCTCTTTTCCAACATATTATGGAGTCATGTTAGTGATCAGAGATGACACATATTGTAAGTTAAACCTATTTGAATAAAACTGAACATCAGAGAAACTTTGGTAAATTCTAAAATATGACCCCAAACAGAATCTAATGAAACTTGTCTCATTAGTTATTGGGGAAAAAATTCAGTTTGCCTTCAGAGACAATGCTGAATACATTTTAAATGATTTTAAAATAAATTATTTTCTTCTGAAAAGGAATAATTTCTTAAAAGTGGCAGAATTGTGCTACACTGCCAGGTTGCTTATAAAACATTGTTTTCTATGTTAAACTCCCACTGAAAAAATAAAACCTTAAAATCATTAATTGAACTAACTGAAGCATGACTCTCCTTCACTTATTATCCAAACCAGGATGTTTTCCCATGTTGTGTTAATGCTCTGCAGTTAACTCTGTGTCAAACAGACCCCTTAAACATTTTCAGATCACATATGATCTTTAAACTTTAACTGATGAATTCAGGATACAAACTCAGTATTTATGTTAAAATAATACTGTCTCATCAAACCTTCAAAAAGACACGTTTATTTAGCTTTAGTATATATTTAATATATATTTTTCTATTAATTTCCTACAGTCGTCTCTTACACAGTTGCTTGGAGATTCATAAATGCAACTATACAGCTGTTAGGAGATAACAGGGGCCAAAACTGTGGCCTGCCCTCGTGATGATTATTAGTCTGCCCAACAATAGACTGTACACGAGCAAAGTGGCAGAGTTGGGTGGTTTACTGCGGGTGAATCTGTCTCTCCATGCTGCCATCATTAACATTCATGAGCAGGATAGAGGGAAGTTTGAGATGTGCTGCATGTGTACACAAGAGTTTTTCTTCACAACTTTGTGTGTGTGTGTGTGTGTGTGTGTGTGTGTCTCCTTACCCGATGGACACTACAGCAATATCTCATTTCACATGAAAAGGCCCAGGATCGCGGGAAACTCTGCTGCCGCCATGCACCTCCCACCCCCCAACATAAAATCTCTGTAAATAAATAAATAAGAAAGAATTTTTGATTACAGTAACAAGCCTATAAATTATGCAGGGCGAACCAAGGCTGATGAGCAGATGAAAGACAGCCCCTTATAACCTTTTTCCTGGGATGGGATGCACATGCAGTGACACGGAGCTGCAGTGGGGGGTCCAGATGATGGTTTGTATGTTTTATTTTTAAGGTGGAGATTCTTTCTTTCCAGTCTGAGCAGGAAGACATAGTGAACTCCAACAGCACTGCAACAGTTTTTGAAACTTCTTCTGCATGTCTGTGTCTCACTGCTGCCCCCAAACAAGGACGATTCCACTGATTCTGCTGCTGCCACTTTTAATGGGAAATGTGTTGAGTACATGGAAGCTTGCAGAAATCTGTTGATGTCGGCTTCGATCCGGGTGGCTGCTGGGAGCATCCTAGCAGGAAGTGATTGTGCCACTTTGAGAGTGGCTGGCTGCTAATGCCTGCCTCTGTAACAATAACTACCCCACCTCCTCACCACCACTCCCCCCCCACCCCCCCACCACCCCACCACCCCACCACAGCTCCTACAGCACACTGTAACTCAAACATACCTGTTATATTAGACATGATAGCAGCAGGATTGCAGATACAGACAGTGCTAACAATTCTGACATGGAAACATCAGCATGCTTTGACTTCCAAAAAGTGCATTGTAAATCATAGTGTAGGTTTTCCATATTATTGAAACATTTCAATGAAAACCAACAGTCATTTATCAAAGTGACAAAGATTCATTAAGTGTTACAGTTTGATATTCCTGACAGTATTTTGGAGAAAATGTTTTTAACCACATCCTTGTTCCCAAAAATGCACATGCTATTTTAACTCAGCTTGAAATGCTGTGTTAGATCATATTTAGAACATTATTTTCATGGCAGAATAAAAAGCAGCTGTCAAAGTGTGGATGTGTGCGGTGCAGGATGTAGGACCCAAACGCAGGACTCGGAGACAGGATGATTAACTAAAGGCAGCAGAACACTGGAGAAAACTTGAACAAGAAAACTAAACTAGAAACTCAAAACACGAAGCGCAAACTAGAAAACAAAACTGGGAAACAGAGAACCAGAATATTACCAGAAGTACAGAGGAAAAACCACAACACAGTGAGGGTAGAACACAACAACAAACAGAGGAAAACACAGGGCTTAAATACACAAGGGAGTAACAAGGGAATGGAAAACAGGAGGGAAGCACAGCTGAGAATAACCTGACATAACGAGACATAGGAAACAAAGCAGGATATGCTGACATAGGACACAGACTGTCAAAGTAAAACAGGAAGCACGAGGTATTCACAGAGACGCAGGCTACACAGAGACATGGAAACATGACGGACTCTGGAATATGAAGCACAGAGGCAAAGGTAACAAGACGAGGGACACAGGGAAGACATAAAGACAGAAAACTAAGAGTAAACATACGACACATGGAGAACAGAATAAAACACCAAGAACATAGAAACAGAAGAGAGACCTAGAAACCAGGAACTATAAATATAATACAAACAGAAAAACATAATTCAGAGAATATAACTTAAACCAAGAACATGAACACCCGTGAAGTGGAATACAATGATCTCTAAAGCAGCGGTCCCCAACCTTTGTTGCTCCACGGACGGTTTAACGTCAGGCAGTATTTCCACGGACCGGCGTTTAAGGTGTGGCGGATAAATACAACAAAATAAAATGATACGACCGAGACAAAAACGGTGGTACTTTGTAAATATAACAATAAATGTGAATTCACTGTGTAATTGTGTAACTTTATTAGCAGCGTCCTCCTGAAATGCACCAACAACACTGCGAGTAACATCCTTCTCTCTGCCCCTTAATGCTCTCTGGTCGCTATGGTAACGCGTAAACAAAGACCCAGGGAAACCAAGTTAACGATAAAAACCCTGAAAACCATCAATTTCACACCTGAGCCTCAGCTCTCAGGGCCCGGTACCAAACCGGTCCGTGGCCCGGGGGTTGGGGGCCGCTGGTCTAAATATCTTGCACCTCTACTGAAGTTAAATATTTCCCCAAAACTTTAATCAAGCTCATAAATGTGTTTCTAGCAAAACAGAGCCATATCTTTAGGAACAGTGGACAAAAAAAAAAAAAAAAAACCCATGTTGAAGTTGAAGTGGTCCAAGAGGGAACTGCACTGTTAGGAGCAATCGCGTCCTTCCTTTCAGCTTCAACATAAGAAAAAAAGGCCTGAGTTATATTAAGAGTGAAAAACAAACACTGCAAAAAAAAGCTGAATAAGCTGGAACAAGCTTTCACCTGGGTGAGGGCGATCTTTTAACAACCTCTTTCATATGTTTGTGTAGTTATGTCAGCTAAAGGTACACAAATTGTGGCTTTTTTATGCTTTCTGTGATGTTTATGGAGTCATTGGGTTAAAATTAATGTTATTAATTTTCAGTTTTTCAGATCCATATTTACAAACCTTTACATTGCTGCGTGCTTTGGATTATCAGGACATGAGTAGTAAGTACGGATATTCTTGTGTTGTAGAGTGTGATTAACTTTAGAGTTAACCTGTGTAGTTGTTGCTTGCCTATGTTTGAGTTAGCTGGTGTGTACAGTGGAGCAACCCAATGTAATAACCCAGTGTCTAAGTGTGTAATAGACATTTCAGTCAGCTGTGTCCATTTCAGCCTCTCCAAAGCCTGAAATGGGCACACATGCAGAAGTTGCAGTACCAGCAGGGGGAGATGATATACTTAAAGCCAGGAAGTTGCTATTGACAAGAAGGGTATGAAGTGCATACCAGGGTCCTTCTATGCCAGAAACCATTAAACTTGGTAGCTAATATATTATTTACATGTAAATCTGTTAGAGTTTAAATACTTTCCTGTGATTTTTTTTATTTTGGCTTCAAATTAAATATCTCGCTCTCCTGGGTCTGCAGTTTACTGCAGCTTCCTGCAAAGTCTGACCATTTCACACTTTGGAGAAGCATAAGATGAACAGTGGACAGGCGTGGTCTTTTACACCCTGATACTGGTTTGGTTGGTGCTTTGATTACATATAACTGCAGCTACAGCCTGCTAGCTCTACTTTTAGTGTAGCCACCAAGTTTGCCTCAGTTTGTGTGTCTACTGAAACTTCTTCAAAGCTGAGAGTATGTCTGGCACGCCTAGAGTTGGAGAAAGAGATATGACAGATGGAGCTCCAATTCAGGACGGAGGTGTAACTAAAGAAAGTAGAGGCTGATACAGCCATCAAGTTGCATTAGCACTGTTGCTAAACCTCCTGGTGCACAGGTGTCTCTTACCTTGTGAATAAAGTGTTGCTGTTTTTTTCCCCACTACATTTCGATTAATCTTGTCTTCACTGAAATGTCTTTAAGTCTGACATCATTAGCCGTGCCTGGGCCCAAGCTCTGCTGCAGGTCCCAAAGTCAAACGAACACTGCGGCATCACTGAGAGTTACAAACTGTCTAAAATCTTTCATCTGTAATAAAATGATCAGCGTTGCTGCTTTACTAGGTGTAACAATTAAGTTTAACATCCATGAAAACAGGATTTATTAAATTCTTTTTTTTTTGTAACCTGTCCCGTTTGGTTCTTTTGCCATCAGAATTATTGTCTAAAGGCGAAGAAAGATGCCCAACGGATTTACTTTACCAAATGGACCATCCCAGCCTTGCCGTAATGGTCCATTTGATTCACCTTTTATTGTTTATTTTATTTTCACTTGCTGAATACGGGACAGACTTAACTGGGGGAAAGAAAGGGGAGAAAGAAAGAGGGAAAGAAAAACAGCGGGGAAGAGGGACGGGGAAAAAGGGCAAAAAACCAAAAACCAACAGAATAAGCAGACAAAAAAATACATATATCGATCACCTGGATCACCTGTTGAGAAAGAAAGAGAAAGCAAGCAGAAGAAAACGAGAGTAATAAACAACATCACAATGATCTATGGGAATATGACAGTAAATACTAAATATTAAACATTATGGTGCAGCACGTGAGATCGACAGCGCACAGGGTGCTTTGAGGTAGGACCCCAAAAGGGTGTAGTTTGTGTGTGTGATCACCCGTGTGTACACCTGTGAGCATGAACGCGCTTGTTTTTAAAAGGTTCCTTCATGTAATGATCTGCTAGAGGGTGTGGGGGGCCACTGCCCCGTCCTCCAGGGCATGAAGCAGGTATGGAGGAGATCAAAACTCCAGACGTCCAGAGGCCCCCAGAACACAAGAGACCAAGGAAGACCAACAGAGGGGCAGCCGCGCCACTATCCCAGAAAGAGCTGAGGAGAGTCCCAGATGAGGGGTCACTCAGCAGCCGCGGAGCAGAAGCCAGGGGGGGTTGCAGTGACGTGCCCGTGAGCTCCGCCGGCAGCCAGCTGTGCCTGAGTGACCGAGCCCCGGGCCGAAAGGCCAAGGGCACCCCATCCCCGAAGTGGCCCGAGCGAGCCCCAGGCTCCATGCCCCGATAAGCAGCCGCCAAGGAGTGAGCCGGTGTGTACCTGGGCGCCCACCTCCGGACACAAAGAACCACCAACGCACCGATGTCTGAGGGCGTCTGCCACCGGCAGGGGAAGTGGTGGGGGGAGATAGGCCTCCAAACCTTGAAGGGCCTGAGATATCCCCAGAGAGGTGGGGTCTGATACCCAACCTGACATATTCAATTCAATTCAATTCAATGTTATTTATATAGCGCCAAATCACAACAAAAGTCGCCTCAAGGCGCTTTATATTGTACAGTAGATCGCACAATAATAAATACAGAGAAAAACCCAACAATCATATGACCCCCTATGAGCAAGCACTTTGGTGACAGTGGGAAGGAAAAACTCCCTTTTAACAGGAAGAAACCTCCGGCAGAACCAGGCTCAGGGAGGGGCGGGGCCATCTGCTGCGACCGGTTGGGGTGAAAGAAGGAAAACAGGATAAAGACATGCTGTGGAAGAGAGACAGAGATTAATAACAGATATGATTCGATGCAGAGAGGTCTATTAGCACATAGTGAGTGAGAAAGGTGACTGGAAGGGAAAAACTCAATGCATCATGGGAATCCCCGGCAGCCTACGTCTATTGCAGCATAACTAAGGGAGGATTCAGGGTCACCTGGTCCAGCCCTAACTATATGCTTTAGCAAAAAGGAAAGTTTTAAGCCTAATCTTGAAAGTAGAGATAGTGTCTGTCTCCCGAATCCAAACTGGAAGCTGGTTCCACAGAAGAGGGGCCTGAAAACTGAAGGCTCTGCCTCCCATTCTACTTTTAAATACTCTAGGAACAACCCTCACTCTAGTTGTATCTCTTTATTTAGGAAGATATTTCATTTCATATCATTTCCTATTTCATTTCAAACAAGTAAGTGGATGTAGTAAGTAAGATATTTCAGACATTATTCCGATACAGAGGAGGAGATACTGGAATTATAATTAGTATCTATGCATGCATTTGCAAGTTCGTTGGACCTTCCCATTGCTCACAATTTGAATTTGTTCACACTGCAGATGAGGAGACTGCTTCTCAACCTAAAAAGAGAGCTTGTTTGGGGACTGAGACAGCGAAAGATGGCACAGTGTGGCGTGAAGAGCAGGTGGGGACCTGTTTCCCTTTCACCCCAATAGAGGTGTACGCTGCAGATGGAGAGCCAACGGCTAAGGCCAGGAAAAGTATCTTGAGTCGCCTTCAGAGCTTCCTGTGTTTCATCACTCTTGACATGCTTCATAGCATTCAAGAATGGACTATTCAACATGCACAGCAAACGGAGGATGTTCATTGGTTCATGGACCTCCCTGAACTAATGGCATTTATTTCAATTGTCATCTTGCGGGGGGTTACTAGGGTTCCATCACTACGTGACTGCTGGTCAGCAAACCTGGGAAACCCACAGATCATTGGAACTATGCTGCGTAACCGCTTCCAAGACATCATGCAACACCTACGCTTTGATGACAGGTCCACCCGCAGTGATCGAGCAAAGACTGATTAGTTCGCTGCAATTTCCAGTGTGTGGGGATCATTTGTCACCAACTGCATCACGTGCTACAACCCTGGTCTACATATCACCGTTGATGAACAGCTCTTCCCATCAAAGACACGGTGCTGTTTCCTGCAGTATATTGCAAGTAAACCTGACAAGTTTGGGATCAAGTTTTGGGTGGCCTGCGACCTAAAATCCAAGTACATTTGCAATGTCCTCCCATATCTTGGCAAGGACCCCAATCGTCCCAGTGAGGAGGAGACTGTCTGAAAATGTAGTGATGAGGTTGATGGAACCATTCCTAGACAAGGGCAGAAATGTTACCACGGACAATTTCTTCACATCGCTTTCACTTGCGCAAAAAATTTAGATGGAAAACCACCATCCTCTGCACAGTCAACAAGATTCTGGAAATTCCTCAATCCGCTAGATACAGAGATCGCAATGAATTCACCACTCAGGTAGGCTGCAGGTCTTTGTGGTTCTATGTTCATGTGGTTCATTGTGTGTAAAAGTGCTATGGAAATAACAATTTATCTTATTTCTTAGGTGTTTTCAACCTCTGTTGCCACGCTG
>JAQSNX010008742.1:0-11850 GCA_029532605.1 Oreochromis grahami
TGGCTAGCTTCTTGTTGTTGGGAAGAGTTGGCGGATCATTACCCTTGAAGGGAAGCGGCATCTCATAGTGCCCATCTGGTCTTTGTTTTATTGCATCACTGAGGATTTGTATGAAGCGAACATCATCCTGAGATACATACTTATCATCATAGTTTCTCTCATTAAAGTCAGTCTCTAGGACTTTGAGCACATCTGTGGCTGATGGTATGGGCATTTGTTTGACTGTGATCCTGTGCACATAATTCTGGTTACCTTCTCTGTCTATGTGGGGACTACCAGAACCAATAATACTTCATCCTAGTAGGGTTCTTTGTGCAAAAGGTCATTTATTTTGCCTGTGACGACCTCTAGGGGGGCTAGTGCTGATGGGCACTTATAACCAATCAATAAACCTACTTCACAGTTCTGCAATGGCTGTAACTTGTCAGCTAAGCCTTCAAGGTGTGGCCACTGAAGTGCAGTTTTCTTGGTAGGGATATGAGACTTGTCAACTGGGATAAAGTCACAAGAGTAGGCTTGTTCTATTCGGACCAGAGTCTCAGAGTCAAACCCACGCACCTGTAAGTTGTTGGCAAGTTTACTTGCAACAACTGTGTCGACAGAAGTCATGGTGCTAAGCTTTAACTGCACTGGTTGGGCGTCTACATTTAGTTCTGAGGCCAAATCCTCTAAAATAATGGATGAGTCACTCTGGGTGTCAAGCAGGGCATATGTAAGTATTTCTTTCTCAGGCTCAGATGCAACTGACACAAATACTGGTACTATGCTGGATGTGGAAGATGTTTTCCTTGTTAGTACATGAGTCATAACATTATGCACTTCCTTGTTTGCACCTTCATCTGGAGATTTAGAATCCTCAGTTTTCCTTTCCTTAGGTTCATTCCAAGGGCGTAGATTTGGTTTTGGCATTGGTGGGGACGGGTGTTTCAACCACCGAACCCCGCCCTGTTTCTGTTTTTTTTTTTTTTTTTTTTTTTTTTTCGTCTTTGCTTCTTGATAAAAAAGAAGAAATATACTTGCCTACATATGCTATTAAACCATTTAAAATTACAATTCATAGTTTTTGTATGTGAATTATATAATGTTAAATTACTATTAAACAAATGACTAAGTATTTTAGACTTTAGTTTACTTCAGCCATATTCCATACAAATCAGGTATCATATAAAAATAGCTTCAAATACAGTCAAGACAATAAAAGAATATGACTTTAAGGACTTAAATGTGGGATGGAGTGATTTCGCAGGTCTTTCCTCCCCACTGCTGTCAGACTCTACAACAAAGACTTTTGCAGCTGATCAAACACACACATGTGCAATAAGACGTTGTAAGTTGTATTTTTACTCAGTTGTATATAACATTTGTATTCTATTTTTATCCTAATGCATATTTTATTCTATTTTATTCTACTATTTTATTCTATTCTGTACAGTTGTGTACAGTATATTCTTATTGTATTCTAATCTTTGCTATATAACTTTGCACTGTCCACTTTCTGCTGTGACAAAACGAAAGGTAATCTTATCTTAACACGATTACTTCAGTTATAGTACACCAACTTCTCTTATACATTAGCACTAAGGGAACACTAAATGAACCGGTTTTTGTTGATAAAACTCATCTAAGATGACCACAAAATTATTATTCTGTGCTTGATGTGCCTCACCTTTGGCCCTGGCTTTTCCCCTCTGACTGCACTAGGACATATGCCTCTTGATAAAATAACACATTGATTCGTGCCATATAAAAAGTGAGACATGTCAATTCAGATTCTTTGTCAAATCTACACTAATCAATCAATTTACATCAGCAGCCTACCAATTGTAGTGCAAACTGCACTACAAGGTGGAATATTTGCAAAATCATGACTACCTCATGATATTTTGGCTCAAAGAGTAACCCTATGAATACGTCAGTGCCACTAGGATGAAATTATTGTGTCACCAACATTTTAACATTAGACGTATAATTTTAACAGCCTCTGTAAAATAATATCCTGGCTTGCTCGAGGCTGCAGTTTTCTCTGACAGTTTCAATCAAAGTTAGAAATGCTACTCTGAGACTGAGAGAACTAATAGAGCTGCCTGTTGTGCAGTTAGTTTCCAAAACACGTTATTCACGGTTACATACAATTTTAGACTGATGTGGGCCAAAGCCTAGCATAGCCTGTAACGTTATTATGATGGACACATTTTATGAGTGAGCTTGGCTTTAAGTGACTTACAGGTTTCTTTGAAAAATACTTTCTTATATGCACGTTCTTCCTCTTTGCTACCGTCCTCCTCGCAGCGCAGGCTTGCCGCTGCTGAAACTAAACAGAGCTCCCTGAAAGGCTCAGCCAATCACATTGGCCATATTTGTCACATGAGGTCGGGCTCCAGTAGAGAACGTAATTTAACTCTTTCTGCACCGCTGGGTGACTGAGACGCTGACAGGTCTTTTTTTTTCTATCTTTTTTTTTTTTTTTTTACAAGAAGAGAGCAAATTATTGGTGGGGACATGTCCCCTCCGTCCATGCCAAATCGACGCCCTTGGTTCATTCACTCTTCCTGTGTGTAGACAGGTGGGGTTATGCCGACCACACTTACTACAGGAATGACGTCCTCTGCATTCTTTGGTTACATGACCCCTTCTCAAACACCCAAAGCAGAGATGATTTTCCTGAATGAAAACTTTCTTGTCATCACTAGTTTTCGCTGCAAAAGCAGGACACTTAGCTATGCTGTGCGATTCTTCTTTGCAAAACAAACATGGGGGTTTAGGTCTAGAAGTAGATACTGGGATTGGTGGAGACTTTGGTTGGATGGTAGTACTGAGTGCCTTCGCTCTTTTAACGTGCCGCTCTTCTGATGCCCTTTCGCTCATTAGGAATGGTGAGGCAACAGGATTGCAAACTACTTTAGCTTCGTTTTGTATGAACTTTGTAAAGCGAGCGAAGTTGGGGTAGTCTTGGCTTTTGTCTAGCTCCTCCACTACAATGCGGCTCCATCTCTGTACTGTCCACTCAGGCAGTTTTCTTAGAAGCTTGTGATTTTCCTCACAATCATTAAGGATATCCAGGCCCTTGACTTGAGGGATAGCCTCTGCACAGCTTTGGAGAAAATCTGCAAACTCCCTCAGTGCTATGGGATCATTGGCAGCTATTTTAGGCCATTTTGTGAGTTTAGCCCTAAAGGCTCTTTGGATAACAAATGGGCTGCCATACCTCTCCTCTAGAACGCTCCAAATGCCTGCGTATGCCTGCTCACTGTTGCGGAAGAAATATCCCTCTACTGCCTTTCGTGCTTCACCTGCAAGATAGCTCTTTAGATATAACATTTTCTCACACACAGGTAAAGGTCTGTCACCAATTAGTGCCATAAAGGATACCTTCCAATCCATAAACTTTAGGGGGTCACCACTAAAGATGGTGGGCTCACGTACAGGAAGCCTGTTTAGGGTAAGAGAGCTGGCAAGGGCTTGAACTAAGCTAAGTTCTTCTCGTTCTGGAGTAGTATTGTGAGGTCTAAATATCGGTGCTCGTGGATTTAAAGAGAGCTGTGGTGCGCTGTTGGGGAGATTTGCGGAATTTTCTAAGTTGTAGCAGGACACTTGATCATGGCTTTCAATGTCATTTTGAGCCCTAAGGGCTCTTACTCGTGCAGCTGCTACTTTCACTTCACTGTCTGCCTTTCACTGTTGAAGTTTAGTCTTCTCCTCCTCCAACTTTGCCTTTGTTTCCACTTCCTTTATTTTCCACTCATTTTCCATTTGGCTGATCTTGGTTTCCTGTGCCAATATTTCTTGTGTGGCCTTTGCTTGTTCCACTTTGGCTGCACGTTCAGCTTCTGCTTCCACCTCACGACTGCCAGTAGAATCTGCCTTTGAGCATGCGACTGAACCCTCTGGTGATACAAAAACTGAAACGTCATTCCCAAACACAGAACCATAGTGCCTCTTGTTTAACATCACTCGAACTCTTTCCTTTTCAAGGCGATCGTTAAAGAGCTGATCGATATTTTTCTGTCATTTAGCAATAACTTCACAAATGTCAGTTGTAAGCACTGCACAAGCATCCATTCGTTTAACAATGTCTGGCGTCATGGATTGGCTGCGGCGAATGGGTTCATAATGCTGTTGTTCTACAGCGTGCTTGTCTCTTATGTCATGACTGGCATTTAGTTCTTCAGGTGAGCAGAAAGTTTTCAGCTTTGTTCTGATTTCTTTAGCTGCTTTCTTCCAAGTGTCATAAGCTTTGTTAAATTTTTCATTCATTTAATTTCATTGATTTGTTCATTTCAGGCACAACAAAATACACATATTGAACATAAAGTGCACAAAACAAAAAACCAACAAACAAAAAATTACCTGAAAAGGAGTGGGATGCGGACGCTGCACCGGTCCGTCGTGGTGAAGAGGGAGCTGAGTGTAAAAGCGAAGCTCTTAATTTACCGGTCGATCTACGTCCCGACCCTCACCTATGGCCACGAGCTGTGGGTAGTGACCGAAAGAACGAGATCACGGATACAAGCGGCAGAAATGAGCTTCCTCCGAAGGGTGGCTGGCCTCTCCCTTAGAGAGAGGGTGAGAAGTTCGGCCATCCGGGAGGGGCTCAGAGTAGAGCCGCTGCTCCTCCACATCGAAAGGAGCCAGTTGAGGTGGTTCGGGCATCTGACAAGGATGCCCCCTGGGCGCCTCCTGGGTGAGGTGTTCCGGGCATGTCCCACCGGGAGGAGGCCCCGGGGCAGACCCAGGACGCGCTGGAGAGATTATATCTCTCGGCTGGCCTGGGAACGCCTTGGTGTTCCCCCGGATGAGCTGGAGGAGGTGGCTGGGGAGAGGGAGGTCTGGGCTTCTCTGCTTAGGCTGCTGCCCCCGCGACCCGACCTCGGATAAAGCGGATGAGGATGGATGGATGGAGTGGGACGAAGAAAACTTATTAAATCCCACCCCTATACTCACTCATCAACAAAAACGATAAGCTTCCCGCAGCTACACCCATCGTTGCAAAGCATCATACATATACATACATGCATATCTATCTACACACACATGGACATATATACATACATACGCGCACACTTTTTTTTTTTTTTTTTTTTTTGAATCCATACCAGCAATGGTAAGAGAACAGACATTACAGAGCACACTAAAACCATCATTGATTATACTGTGACCAGACCAACTGTTTGTAGAGGAATTTAAATCTATGAATATTTTTGCATTGTTTCAGTTGTAAACTCAGACTGTTCCAGATTTTCACACCACATACAGACACACAAAAACCTTTACGGATTGTTCGAATTCTGGGTAATTTGAATTTTCCGAAGCCTCTCACATTATAACCTCTTTCTCGAATTTCAAATATAGTTTGTAAATTTGCAGGTAGAAGTTTATTAAAAGCTTTCCATAAGATTATGGATGTATTGTAATTAACCAGATCCTGGAATTTAAGTAACTTTGCCTGAAGAAAGAGTTTGTGAGTATGATCTAGATAACCAGCCTTGTGAATAATACGCAGTGCTCATTTCTGTACTGTAACTAATGGATTAGTTGTATTTTTGTGTTTCCCCACACTTCCACACAATATGTAAAATATGGAAGGACCAGGGTACAGTACAGAGTACGAAGTGCATCTTTATCAAGGTATGGTTTCACTTTGTTCAAAACTGCGAGGCTTCTGGAAATTTTGGTTTTTGTGTCTGACGTGGGGTTTCCATGAAATTTTGTTATCAATTATGACTCCCAAAAATTTGTTTTCACTCACATTATCAATTGGTACACCTATGATAATTGGCAATTCTATATTATATTTTAAATTACCAAACAACATTGCTTTAGTTTTACATATATTTAATGATAATTTATTTATATCCATCCATTTTTTTTTTATTAATTTTAGCTCCCTGTTTATGGTCATTACAAGATCAGTATAATCATCGCTGCTGAAAAATATGTTGGTGTCATCTGCGAACAGTATGAGTTTAAGTACTTGAGAAACATCAAAAATATCATTTATGTATACATTGAAAAGTTTTGGTCCCAACACTGACCCTTGGGGAACACCACATGTAATACCAAGTTTCTCTGAATGGTAATGCCCTATGCTAACATATTGTTCCCGACCCGTTAGGTAACTTTTTAACCAGTTACCAGCTTTCCCTCGAATACCATATCTTTCCAATTTATCCAATAAAATTGAGTGATTGTGTCGAATGCCTTTTTGAGATCAACAAAAATACCAGATGCCTTCTCATTTTTCTTTGCCTCATATTCCTGCATTTCTTTACCTTTTTAAGTTAAATGCCTTTCACGATTGCTGGTTCTCACCCCTTGTTGCTCTGAGTCGTCGGCTTCAGCAGGGTTCAACATTTTGTTACTGTAATGTGTATGTTTCTCTATGCAATAACGTCTGGACTTAAAGTAACACTCACGTAAGTTTAACTTTCTGGAAACGATGCTCACATCAGACGTTTACATCACATAAACAGATTAGCACCCACATATTTGACAAAATGTAACTGTAAATACTGCTGATATACCATAACGTTACTTTGAAGAAGAATAAACCCATACAATTTAAAGGTTGTGATTACTTGGTGCAATGCAGTTTACCTTTAAGGCTGTAAACCACAAAAATATTTAAGGCAAGTAACTCTGAATTAGTGTGCAGACATTTTAACTTTGTTATCAAAGTCCTTAATTGGCATAATACCTGCACCTTTATAAAATGACCATCACAGTTGGAAGTGGAGGTAGGCGACGAAGCAATGATGATCTTGACTGGTGTAGAAATCTCTCACAGCTGACACATGGACCCAGCTTGGCAGGCACGGGCTGCACTCATCTGGCATGGGAGCTAGCAAGTAGCCTTCACTCAGCGATAGTTTTTACTGTAGCAGTCCCCCGGACCAAGGAAGAAATACAGAGAGCCTCGATGGAGAGTCTTCGTCTTCGTTTTCGTCTTCATCTTCGTCTTCTAATACAGGCCATTTACTTTAACATGCTCAAACTCTTGGAATTTTGCACACATGCCAGGTCTGGTGAAAAAGTTTGTATTTTAATGGTTTTACATATGAGCACTGCAAAATGGCTCTGTAGCGCCACCTATGCCTTGTTAAATGACGTAGGCTGCCGGGGATTCCCATGATGCATTGAGTTTTTCCCTTCCAGTCACCTATGTGTTAATAGACCTCTCTGCATCGAATCATCTGTTATTAATCTCTGTCTCTCTTCCACAGCATGTCTTTATCCTGTTTTTCTTCTTTCACCCCAACCGGTCGCAGCAGATGGCCCCGCCCCTCCCTGAGCCTGGTTCTGCCGGAGGTTTCTTCCTGTTAAAAGGGAGTTTTTCCTTCCCACTGTCGCCAAAGTGCTTGCTCATAGGGGGTCATATGATTTTTGGGTTTTTCTCTGTATTTATTATTGTGCTATCTACTGTACAATATAAAGCGCCTTGAGGCGACTTTTGTTGTGATTTGGCGCTATATAAATAAAATTGAATTGAATTAAATGCAGCCCTACGAACACATAGTTTTAGCTACATGAACAGATTGACATGCCCATTGTCAGGAATATGTAGAGCGCCACCTAGTGGCACTAGGAAATGTCATGTCTTTCATTTTGTTGTACTGATTTTCACAGGTTCATCGTGGCCACCTCAAAAGCGGTGAGTATCACCATCAGTCCTTCATGATGCTTCTGTGGGAAAATTGTGACTTTAAACTGAACGGCGCACCCTGGTGGCAACGCAGTTCATCATGAAAGACGAAGTGGCTTTTGAGGGGCTTGGAAAGTTTAAAAAGTCTTGAAATTTGGCGCACACCTCTAATGTGATGAGGGATTTCTTTTTATATGTTCATTTTCCTTGAACAGCGCAAAATGGCTCCACAGCGCCCCTACAATATTTCAAAACAACAGCCCCTGCTCTGCGTTTTATGAGTCTGAAACCTGGTAAGCTTATAGGAGATATCAAGATGTACAAAAAAGTCTCTTGGAGCAATATCCCAAATCCAACAGGAAGTCAGCCATTTTAAAATTGATGTGTAAATTTGGCGACATTTTCCCCTCTTTTCAGGCCTCATACTTTGATGAACTCCTCCAAGGGATTTCATCATATTGACCCAATCTCCAGTGTGTGGAATCTGAAGACCTTTGTGATGTTAAATTGCGAAGCTTTTTACGTTCAGGGAAACGGGGTGGTCATGGCGGCACGTGGAGTTTCAATCACTCGCCAAAAAGCAGTAACCTGCTGTCGCTCAAAAACACAATGTCCAATCTCTCCCAAAGTTCGCAGGCATGATGAGACTCGAGCTCGGAAATGTTTATGTATGTTTGTCAGTAATCGTTAGAGCGCCACCTAGTGGGACGAGTATAATCATGATTGAATGAGATGAAATGTTAGCTGGTGGTTAAATGCATAAATTCCATCAATGTGACATCAGATCGGACGTGCTGGTTGTAGGTGTTGGGCGTGGCTCAACGCGCCGGGGGTGCGAGGGCCCTCATAACGCTGCTTGCAGCTTTAATTAACCTTGAGATTCATTCAGAATCTAACAGTGCTGAGGTGCACCAATGCACTGTGAAAACTCGCTCCGCATTCCAAGGGCTGCAAATTGTTCATTTCGCTAGGGTCCGGTATCACGCTGCTTCACGCTTCACCGAGAGCTGCCTACTGGCACATGTGCGCCACAAAACCGGTCTGAGCTGGAAGTGAAGCTTGCCGCTAACTAAGCTACAGAGCCCTCTACTGGACACTACATGTAGCTGTTCAGGCTTAGATCAATAAACAAAACTGGACCTTTACATTATTGTAGCTCCCTAAAAAATCTGAACACATCAGCAGAAAGATTAAAAATATGAAGTCTATAGAATCTATATTTTCAATTAAATTGAATTTTAAGTAAAAGAAGTACATTGATTTCAACCAAAATTACATTTCAAGAAGTTAAATCTGTTGGTAAACCAGCTAAATACTGTAAATGTAAACAGAACTGATAAGAGGAATGGGATCACACAGGACATAAAACAAGCAGGCAAGCAGAAGAAACTGCAGTCTGTAACAACCCTTATTATTGTGGTATAGCACCACTAGGGGGTGTTGTCCTGCTATTGTGGTAGCTGGGGAGACTCCTAGTGTGAGTGCTGAAGCAGCCATTACATGCTGCTTGTGTAGCTGTTCCAAGAGAAACCGTATCATTGTAACTACCTAAACCCGCACATGTATGTAGCGACAGAGCAGAGCCGTGGAGACTTGGCTGGTATGGTCTTGTTGTGTTAATTCAATTCATTTTAATTCAATTTCAATTTTATTTATATAGCGCCAAATCACAACAGCAGTCACCTCAAGGCGCTTTATATTGTACAGTAGATAGCACAATAATGCATACAGAGAAAAACCCAACAATCATATGACCCCCTATGAGCAAGCACTTTGGCGACAGTGGGAAGGAAAAACTCCCTTTTAACAGGAAGAAACCTCCAGCAGAACCAGGCTCAGGGAGGGGCGGGGCCATCTGCTGCGACCGGTTGGGGCGAGAGGAAAAAAAACAGGATGAAAGACATGCTGTGGAAGAGACAGAGATTAATAACAGATGATTCAATGCAGAGAGGTCTATTAGCACATAATGAGTGAGAAAGGTGACTGGAAGGGAAAAACTCAATGCATCATGGGAATCCCCGGCAGCCTACGTCTATTGCAGCATAACTAAGGGAGGATTCAGGGTCACCTGGTCCAGCCCTAACTATATGCTTTAGCAAAAGGGAAAGTTTTAAGCCTAATCTTGACAGTAGAGATGGTGTCTGTCTCCTGAATCCAAACTGGAAGCTGGTTCCACAGAAGAGGGGCCTGAAAACTGAAGGCTCTGCCTCCCATTCTACTTTTAAGTACTCTAGGAACAACAAGTAGGCCTGCAGAGCGAGAGCGAAGTGCTCTAATAGGGTGATATGGTACTACAAGGTCATTAAGATAAGATGGGGCCTGATTATTTAAGACCTTGTATGTGAGGAGCAGGATTTTGAATTCAATTCTGGATTTAACCGGAAGCCAATGAAGGGAAGCCAAAACAGGAGAAATATGCTCTCTCTTTCTAGTCCCTGTCAGGACTCTTGCTGCAGCATTTTGGATCAGCTGAAGGCTTTTCAGCGAGTTTTTAGGACATCCTGATAATAGTGAATTACAGTAGTCCAGCCTGGAAGTAATAAATGCATGAACTAGTTTTTCAGCATCACTCTGAGACAGGATATTTCTAATTTTAGAGATGTTGCACAAATGGAAGAAAGCAGTCTTACATATTTGTTTAATATGTGCATTGAAGGACATGTCCTGGTCAAAAATGACTCCAAGGTTCCTCACAGTGTTACTGGAGGCCAAGGTAATGCCATCCAGAGTAAGAATCTTCTTAGATACCATATTTCTAAGATTTTCAGGGCCGAGTACAATAACCTCAGTTTTATCTGAATTAAGAAGCAGAAAGTTAGCGGCCATCCAGGTCTTTATGTCTTTAAGACATTCCTGCAGTTTAACTAATTGGTGTGTGTTACCTGGCTTCATGGATAGATAGAGCTGCGTGTCATCTGCATAGCAGTGAAAATGTATGCTGTCTTCTAATGATACTGCCTAAGGGAAGCATGTACAATGTAAATAGAATTGGTCCTAGCACTGAACCCTGTGGAACACCATAATTGACCTTAGTGTGTGAAGAGGACTCTCCATTTACATGCACAAATTGGAGTCTATTAGATATGATACAAACCACTGCAGTGCAGTACCTGTAATACCTACAGCATGTTCTAATCGCTCTAATAGGATATTATGGTCAACAGTATCGAACGCTGCACTGAGGTCTAGCAGGACAAGCACAGAGATGAGTCCACTGTCAGAGGCCATAAGAAGATCATTTGTAACCTTCACTAAAGCTGTTTCTGTGCTGTGATGAGCTCTGAAACCTGACTGAAACTCTTCAAATAAGCCATTCCTCTGCAGATGATCTGTTAGCTGTTTGACAACTACTCTTTCAAGGATGTTTGATATGAAAGGAAGGTTGGAGATTGGCCTATAATTAGCTAAGACAGCTGGGTCTAGGGATGCTTTTTAAGTAAAGGTTTAACTACAGCCACCTTGAAGGCCTGTGGCACATAGCAGATTATTAGAGATAGGTTGATCATATTTAAGATTGAAGCATTAATTAATGGCAGGACTTCTTTGAGCAGTTTACTAGGAATGGGGTCTAAAAGACACGTTGATGGTTTGGAGGAATTAATTATTGAAGTTAACTCAGAAAGATCAATTGGAGAAAAAGAGTCTAAATGAATAGAATAGAATTCAACTTTATTGTCATTGCACATGTCACAGGTACAGGGCAACGAAATGCAGTTTGCATCCATCCAGAAGTGCTTTAGTCATGATATAGATATATTACAATATATATATTAGCAAAAATATAGATATGCAAGTATATTACAGAAATGGGTCTATTATGGTATGTTATAATGTACATGGTATGAAGTATAACTGTAACTGTAACTAAGTTTAAGAATATAATCCACCCACTGTTATCATCTTCAATGCCCTGTACCAACATAGAGCAGAGCAGCTATCTGAACGCTACTCCAACAGAGGTCGATTATCTTGTTAATAATTTTACCTCCTCACTACGTACGACTCTGGATACTGTAGCTCCTGTGAAAACTAAGGCCTCAAATCCAAAGTCCCTGACTCCGTGGTATAATTCTCAAACACGTAGCCTAAAGCAGATAACTCGTAAGCTGGAGAGGAAATGGCGTGTCACAAATTTAGAGGATCATCATTTAGCCTGGAGAAATAGTTTGCTGCTTTATAAGAAAGCCCTCCGCAAAGCCAGAACATCTTAC
>JAQSNX010008743.1:0-11860 GCA_029532605.1 Oreochromis grahami
CATCTGAGCAGACAAGTATCACATGTGGAGTTCCCCAAGGTTCCATCTTGGGACCCCTTCTGTTTAACATATACATGCTCCCACTGGCACAGATTATAAAGAACAACAAAATAAACTATCATAGCTACGCAGATGACACACAAATATATATCACAATGTCACCAGGAGACCGAGGCCCTGTACAGGCTCTTGGTAAATGCATTGAGGAAATTAATGACTGGCTGTGCCACAATTTTCTCCAGCTAAACAAAAACAAAACTGAAGTAATAGTCTTTGGAGCCAAAGAAAAACGATTACAGGTCACCAGAGAACTTCAATCTATACACCTAAAAACCACAAACCAGGTGAGAAATTTGGGTGTAGTGATGGATGCAGACCTAAACTTAGAAAAACACATTAAGACAATAACAAAATCAGCTTACTATCACCTCAAGAATATTTCAAGGATAAAAGATCTGATGTCTCAACAGGACCTGGAAAAACTAGTCCATGCATTCATCTTTAGTAGGCTTGATTACTGTAACAGCATCTTTACAGGCCTACCTAAAAAATCAGTCAGACAACTACAGCTCATTCAGAACTCTGCTGCTCGAGTCCTCACTAAGACCAAAAAGGTAGACCACATCAGTCCAGCTCTGAGGTCTTTACACTGGCTGCCTGTCTGTCAGAGGATAGACTTTAAAGTTCTGATGCTGGTCTATAAAGCTCTGAATGGTTTAGGACCAAAATACATCAGTGACCTCCTGACCCAGTATGAACCTTCCAGATCTCTCAGGTCATCTGGATCCGGTCTTTTATCAGTTCCCAGAGTCAGAACCAGACACGGAGAAGCTGCATTCAGCTTTTATGCTCCTTATATCTGGAACAAACTCCCAGAAAGCCTCAGATCAGCTGAAACACTCAGTTTATTTAAATCCAGGTTGAAGACTCACCTGTTCTCAGCTGCATTTGAATAAAGCAACAAATCCACACTTTTAAGCTTAAATTCCAAAACTTACATTTTAACTACTGATTCTATCTACTGTTCTGATTTTATCTACTGTTTTGATTTTTGATTTTATATACTGTTTTGTTTGTTTGTTTGTTTGTTTGCTTGTCTTAATCAATTTTAAATCATGCTTTTTATCTATTTTGTTTTTAATGTCTCTGTAAAGCACTTTGAATCACCTTGTTGTTGAATTGTGCTATATAAATAAACTTGCCTTGCCTTGCCTTGTTGTTGGTGATGCTGGATGAAGGGCTGGTGGACCAGGTGAGCTCAGATTGAGGGTAGATCCCCTCTGAGCAGCAGGTGATCCTTTGTCCTACTTGTTGGAGATTAACTTTACAGACTGGAGCTGAAAAAAAAAAAAAAACTAAGAATAAAAACCCCAAAAGAAAAATATTTCTAAAGAAGTCAGAAAGAGATTTTGTTGTCACAATTTTCCTTTTCTGTTTATTTCATGTTAACATGATTCAATTGAACAAAAATCATGTAAACATGAATCTCAGACCACAGTAAAATATAACATTTGTCTTAGTGTTTTGACACAGCATTTCTGAATACAGATAATGATTAATGATGTAACATGTCATGTATTCTTTATGTATTTGAAGTGTGATAAAAATGACTCTGGATCAGTCCTGGTGTCACAGACAGGCCTCGGGGCTTCAAACCTCAGAAAGTCCTTTTGGCTCTCAGCTGAATTCCTCTGACACACTTTAACAACTATAAGTCAGAGGTCAATGCTGAATAACCACATCACTGATTAGGTATTGTAGTAACAACTCAGACTATTATAATTATTTAGTTAATAATACGGGTTCAAGATGTTCTTTTAGGTTGTTTGTGGTTCAATTTCTTGCGTCGGTTGTAAATGTGGCAGCTTTAGTCTTTCCTGTCTTTTTAAAAAGAGTTTTGTTACCGTCCACATTCAGGATGATGAACATTTCACTGATGGTGCTGGTGTGGCACTGGTATCTCCCCTCATCCTGAATGTTCACCTCTGTCAGCTGGAGTGAGGCGTTTCCTCTGGAGACCTGATCCTTGGAAAGTGAAGTTTTACTTCTGACTGAATATATGATGGAGCAGTTATATAAACATGAATCTGTCCACCGAGCTCCTCCTCGCCTGCTGTGCATCCGTGTTCAGCAGTCTTTCATCTGTTTCTCAGGCTTTGTATATTAAATAGTACCTGCTTCTGGGCTTCGACATGTTTCGGTTGTCTTATTTTATGTATATAATTAAGATGGTGTGAATAAGTATTTCAGTTGTATCCCGTAGTTGTTTGCTTGACATCAAGCTTTATCCAAGGAAAAGATTTAGCCATCCTTATATTTTGCAAAAAATAAAAAGTCTAAGATATTTAAATCTATAGAACATAATCAACAACAGAGACCAGACCTGAAAGTGTGAAACATACTGTATTTGGCAAAAATATATATACAACAAAATATAATAAAAATAATTATAAACAAAAATATTTTTTGAATAATTGTTTTCATTAAGTGCTAGATAATAAACTCAAAAAGCTGCACTGTACCATCACAGCCAAGGAGCAACAAAGTCAGTGTCCACGTCTACCTCACATTAAACAGACATATTTCATATGAAATGACTGAAATGTAAAACAGAAAGCTGACTAAAATATTTTAATTCTCTTGAAAACGCCATGAATGGTTTTCATGGGTACCCCCTTTAATGAGCTGATGGGGGGCACCCAGTGTATTTATAACTGAAGCAGAGTCTCTCAGTGAACGTCCAGATGTGATCAATAGTGAGTCAGGATGTGATTCCTTCAAGAGTCGTGGTGAGAATTACATAAATATTGGAAATTGGACAAGTTGCTGCTTAAGTTTTTATAATAGCATTTTGCATTCACTCCAGAATGTTATGAAGAGTGATCAGATGAATTGCATCGTCCTTCTTTGCCATGAAAATGAACTTAATCCCAAAAACCCTTACCACTGCATTTCATTGCTGTCATTAAAGGACCTGCTGAGACCATTTCAGTGATCGTCTTCTTAACTCAGGTGAGAATGTTGACGAGCACAAGGCTGGAGATCATCATGTCAGGCTGATTGTGTTAGAATGGCAGACCTTACATGTTAAATGGAGGGTGATGCTTGAAATCATTGTTCTTCCATTGTTAACCTGCAAAGAAACGCGTGCAGCCATCATTGTGTTGCATAAAAATGGCTTCACAGGCAAGAATATTGTGGCTACTAAGATTGCACCTAAATCAACAATTTATAGGATCATCAAGAACTTCAAGGAAAGAGGTTCAATTCTTGATAAGAAGGCTTCAGGGCGTCCAAGAAAGTCCAGCAAGCGCCAGGATCCAGGGGCGGATCTAGAAGGGTGGCATGGGGTGGCAATTGCCACCCTAAAATGATCCCTTGCCACCCCAAGTGCCACCCCAGTTTTGCATATGACAGTGTTGTTTATTAAAATAAGATAGCATTAACAGTTTGAGCGTAGTTACAGTCAACAGTGAATATAAATGCTAAAACTGAATATATTGCATAGTGTTCCCCCCCTCCACCATTAACAAATGGTTCAGCCCATGGCAGGATCGGCTTTTTTCTTGTTATCAGTAGCAAGTGATGTTTATGATTGTGCCAGAGCACATTTTGAACAACACCATGGGAATTTCGGATTTTACACAGGTGGTTGGATGTTACACTCTGGAAATGGAAGGAAGGTGAGTGTTATTAACCCTCTGTGGTCCACGGACGCTGCACCTCCAAATCACATGACTAATGTAAGCTGACATAGCAACAAGCTGCAGCCACACTGAGTCTCTATTTCAGCCCACATTGAAAGTTCAGACTTCAAAGTTTTTAAATTTTAATTACAGGCCAGTAAATCCATAGTTATGATAATATATATAATCCATGCTTTTTTCTAAATACTGTCGTCACGTTTTTTATGTGTGTGTGTGTGTATTTTAAGCGTTTTCTAAGGACTGCGCAAAAACAGTAAAGAAAGGAAAAGAAGCCACCTCTTTCCTATCGGTGGAAAAATGTACCATGTCAACCAATTTTTAAAAAGTCAACACGTGGGATTTGGTTGTTTAGGGAGAGGGGAGAGTTTTTAGAGTGACGGTAACGGCAGCGAGACAGAGCGAGCGAGTGAGAGAGAGCGAAAGAGAGAGAGAGAGCGAGCGAGCGAGAGAGTTTTTAGATGTGGGAGATTTGTGACGTTTAGTGTGGAGTGTATACTTAGTGTGTTGTGTTGTCTTGTGTAGCTGTTCTGTTGTGTAGTCGTTTTGTTTTGTGTGTCAGTGAGGGAACTAATGAATGTCACTAAGGCACATTTGCAACGTAAACACTGTCACTAAGTAGAAAACCAGCGGAGTGATACACCTGCTGTTGTCAGGCCTGCAGGTTTATCCCTGTGCTGTTCTCCTCTGTCTTTTGGTGGACAAACTTTTTTTTTACTGGCACACATCATTTGTGGGGCATCTTATTGCGACACCTGACTGTTCTCTCATTTTAGTTTTAGTAATATTTTAAATGGTTGTACAAAACAAAAGAAACAGCAGGTGTATTGGCTGCATTTTTAGATAAATAGTTGTATATGTTTACAAAATTTACAATTTATATTTGCATTTCAAGTTCTAAAAATTTACTCAACATGCCTGTGGGGTTTTTTTACAGTAAAAAAAAAAACTACTAGGATTTTAAGTTCTTTGTGTGATTTCAGATCAGTAATACTAATGCAGTATGTCAGTGAAAAAAACAACTAAATTCAGTTGAGCTGAAAAGAATGATACCAAACAAGGCAAGGGAAAAAAAATAAAATGAAACAATTTGAGGGTGAAATACAAACGTAAACTCAAAAGGAGTCAAACATGGTCGGTTGTATTTCAGACCTCAGTAGGTTAATCCAACAAATCATGAAAAATTAGGTTTAAATTTTTGTTCATGACAGTGCAGATTTCTGACATTTTGTGTAATTTAAGCTGTAACAACGTGATTGTTTTCTAACAAAAAACAGTGTGAAACTTAAGTTAGACTTGTGTTTGTAAATGAACCGCCCCATGTTGTGTAGCTTTCTGGATTTTATACTTATTGGGCTACATGTTTATTTATTATACAGGCTATACAGTACATAACATCATAACTGTTTTATGTAACTAAAGTGTGTAATTATGTGGGCTACAGACAATAATTAAGTTATAGACTATATTTATATGAAAAACGTGTATACTTACTGCATTTGAATCATTATAACCATATGTAACCACCTGCATATGTGTTTGGGAAAAAAAGGCTTTGATTTTGCCACCCCATTTGATTTCTTTGCCACCCTCATGCCACCCTAAAAAAATTTCTCTAGATCCGCCCCTGCCAGGATCGTCTCCTAAAGAGGATTCAGCTGCGTGATCGAAGTGTCACCAGTGCGGAGCGTGCTCAGGAATGGCAGCAGGCAGGTGTGAGCACATCTGCACGCACAGTGAGGCGAAGACTGTTGGAAGATGGCCTGGTGTCAAGAAGGGCAGCAAAGAAGCCCCTTCTCTCCAAAAAACCCATCAGGGACAGATTGATCTTCTGCAGAAAGTATGGTGAATGGACTGCTGAGGACTGGGGCAAAGTCATTTTCTCGGATGAAGCCTGTTTCTGATTGTTTGGGGCATCTGGAAAAAGGCTTGTCTGGAGAAGAAAAGGTGAGCGCTACCATCAGTCCTGTGTCATGTCAACAGTAAAGCATCCTGAGACCATTCATGTGTGGGGTTGCTTCTCATCCAAGGGAGTGGGCTCACTCACAATTTTGCCAAAAAACGCAGCCACACAGCAAATTCAAAAGTGTTAAATGTATTGGTGTTAGTAGTCTTCTTGCAAAAGTAGAGTTAATTTTACTCTTAGTAGAGTCACATTCCTTTAATGTAACTCTGAGGTGTAATATTATAGTAGTTAAAACCGAGTGTTAAAAATGAGTGTTTCTATGTCAAATCTGGAGGTGTTACAATGGAAACATTAACTCTTGAGCTCTTAACTCCGAACTCCTAGAGGGGCTATGACACTAACAGAGTAAATTCACAGACTCCGCCCCCAGCACCACGGATTCTGATCCAAGCTTAAGTGAAGCCGTTTAAGAACATTTTGCTCTACATATTTCTGAGTTGTTTTCCATGCTTGGTAAGTCATTTTTTCAAAGATTGTTTCACTTATTATTATTATCTTTTACTTCTGTGGCTCTTTGGAGCTGAGACAAAGCTGTGTGAAAGGCATTAGCCATGTTGCTCGGTGATAGCATGATATTCTGTTTTAGCTAGCTGAAAGGTATTGTTTGCGGCAAATACTACAGCCTTGAAAAAAGCTTGCATGTGAATTTTCAGTCAGATTTTTGGTCAACTTAAATACACCTAAAACAATGTCTAGAATGTGAAATAATGTGGTATAATGGTGCTACTTGAAGCCTGAAAACGATCTCCTATAAAAACAATACAAAACGAGCAAACAGCAGTAGCTGCTGTTTGCTTGTCTTTTGGGAAAATACTTTACACAAGTAATGGCTCAAAAATGATTCCCTTTTCTACTGTGCTGCAATTGATTACCGGATTATTTGTACAATTAATTAGTGTCAACTAATTTTTAATCAATCTCCACACATAATATGCCGTGAATATGAAGGTGGAATATGGGGGAGAACAGAGGTGCGTTGAAGTTCCACAAAGTGATGAATGAAGGACATGCATATTGTATTGAAGAAATAAGTGATGAGAATGCTGTTATTTATTTGCATTTACCAGCTCACCTATGTCAGACTTTTTGATAAACAAAATTCTAATGAAAGCAAGAACATGTACATTGTTACATCTTTCAGAAAATGTTTTGAAATTGTGGTGCACAGTTCAGAATAAATGTTTTTCAAAAACCATTGCATCTTTTTAATGTTTACTTCCAAAGGAATTTCTAGAATTTCAGAACAGTAGAATTTTCACTTTTTAGAATTAATTAGAAGATAACTCTTATGTAGTTAAACTAACATACTCTTTGAGAGTTAATATATTAACTCTTAACACCTAGTTAGCATTAGTAAGTGTTAAATTATCAACTCCAGACAGATTTGGTGTTTAACACTGAATCAGAGTTAACTGACCAACTCTCCAAAAAGAGTTAAAATAACACTCTCTGGTGTGGACCCATATAGACACTTTAATAATGTTGAAATCAAATCTGATAGTGTTAATTTGGACATGCTGGATTTGCTGTGCATGAATAAAGAATGGTACCAAAATAGCCTCCAACAGCAACTTCTTCCAACAATCCAACAACAGTTTGGTGAAGAACAATGCATTTTCCAGCACGATGGAGCACCGTGCCATAAGGCAAAAGTGATGACTAAGTGGCTCGGAGACCAAAACGTTGAAATTTTGGGTCCGTGTCCTGGAATCTTAATCCCATTGATAATTTGTGGTCAATCATCAAGAGGCGGGTGGACAAACAAAAGCCCACTAATTCTGACAAACTCCAAGAAGTGATTATGACAGACTGGGTTGCTATCAGTCAGGATTTGACCCAGAAGGTGATTGAGAGCATGCCCTGTTGAATTGCAGAGGTCCTGAAAAAGAAGGGCCAACACTGCAAATACTGACTCTTTGCATAAATGTCATGTAATTGTCGATAAAAGCCTTTGAAACGTATGAAGTGCTTGTAATTATATTTCAGTTCATCACAGAAACAACTGACAACAAAGATCTAAAAGCAGTTTAGCAGCAAACTTTGTGAAAACTAATATTTGTGTCATTCTCAAAACTTTTGGCCACGACTGTACTGGTCACTTACAAAGCAGCTGACTCTGTTCCAGTTCATCTATCCCTGCTTTTGTCTTTACTCTTTAAATCCAGAGTAGAAACAAGAGTCTGATACATAAAAACATCCATGCAAAGTGCTTAAGCTGTGGTACCATTCACACTGAAATCACGAGTTAGATGACTTCAAAAAACAGATCTAAAGCAGGTTTTCCATCTATGAAAGTTCCTGTTGAGTTTACATGAGAGACAAAATTATTTCAGCTCCTTGTTCCAGAAACAATGTGAGCATTCAAAGTTGGCATTGAAGATGTTTTTAAAATATTTAAAAAATCAAAAGTAAACTGTACTCATTAAACTGAACATATTAATACTGCTTTGAGAATTACATGGAGAAAATAATTACAGATGATAAAAATATTTCAACACCAACGTAAAAATGTCAATATAAAGTTGATATTTCATGTAAAACTGCAAATTTTAGTGCAGAGTTGGTGAAAGTCTGCTTTAGAATTAGATTTTTTTCACATTTATTTTTTTATTTCCAGGCTTGACTGTTGTAATTCATTTATAATCAAGTTGTTCTAAAAACTCCCAAATAAACATCCAGTTAATTCAAGAAGTTTGAGATTAAAAATATTGGGTGATATGTAAGAACCAGCAGGGAAAATCTGAGAATATAATCAGAAACAATTACAGTATTCAAACTTATCATAGAAATTGTTCAACACATTTTTCACATGCAACACCTTGAATAATCAGGCCCCATCACATCTTAATAACCGTATAGTACCGTATGATCCCAACAGAGCACGTCGCTGTCAGACTGCAGTCGTACTGGTGATTCCCAGTCTTTAAAACTAGAATGGGAGGCAGAGCCTTCAGCTTTCAGAATCCTCTCCTGTGGAACCAGCTCCCAGTTTGAATTCAGCAGACAGACTCTTCTTTCTGTTTCCTTCCCAGCATCAAAGTCCTCACTCGTCTGCTTGTTGAGGTTTTTCACTAATACTGCAGTTTGGACAAAAGTCGCAGCATCTGTGGGACACTTTTGGTGTAAAAACTGATAAAACATTATTTTACCTTCATGTGACCCTGAGACTCCTTTGTAAATATTGTTTGGTGTCACATGGCATTTCTTTCCTCACAGGAAAACTGGCTTCAGTGATTCATGAAAAGCAGCATTTCTGTTAAATGACAATAAAAACAATCACATACTGTGTATTCATCATGAAGCACAACTTCTACAGATTTAAATAAGCTGCAGTGATTCCAGCTGTTTGATTTTCTATGATATCATATCAGATATGCATAGTGATGAAATAATTTCAATCCTGAATTCAAATGAATTAGTAATAATCTATTCATTATTTATTAAAGCATATCAAAAAACTAGAAACTAGACTGAATGTAGAGAACAGTTTGGACCTTTAGATTTCACACTGTTCACAGAGAGCTGCTCCGTGTTTTAAGACATAAGATATAATCATGTTCTGGTTTCACTCTTCAAAGTTTTCTCACATTTTCTTTGTAACCTGACGAATGTTTTACAAACCATGAAAAATCATCAATACAAACAACAAACACAATATTAAGATGGAATTAAATACTGTGTGTAAAATGTCTTTTTACCTTATTATTCCACAGCCATCCAGCTACTAATAAGGCTAAAACTACAATGACTGCAATGACCACTCCTACGATTGCTCCAACATTAGATGAATTCCCTGAATCTGATTATTTGCGCAGGAGTCTCCACTATCAGCAATACCTGGTGTGAATGCGTGAGTGAATGTATGTAAATGGACGGTGACTGGACAGACGATGTGGACTAAAGGTTGGACCGACTGGACACTGAGATAAAGACTGGACTAAGGTTAAACACATGACTGATAACTGTTCTGTTTTAAGTTTCTTTCTTATAACACAGATTGGATCATAAGTGGGGAAAACTGAGTATGAAATGTGAAGTTCAGGTTAACACACAGTTTTTGTTTCTAGGACGTTCCAAGGATGCAGGCTCTGGATGGAGCCAAGAGTTTGAAAAGATTTGACGTGATGATTAAATTGATTTCATTCCTTAAACACAGGTTTGCAGGGCTGGAGCAGATATACCTGAGAGGAGGATTGCTGAGGTGTTTTGAGAAATGATATGACTAACCTTTTTCTTTAAATTTCCTAAGCTCGGGTGAAGCATTTTGAGTTTGTGACACATAAGATGTGTCAAAAGGGGGATTTAAAGTTTAATTTGAAATGGGTTTTAGGATCATTTTTTGACTTTTGGGGTTTTTGATAATTGAGATATGGTAAAACTGAGGCAGAAATTGTTATTTTCATGTTTAAGTTAAAGGATTAAAATGAACTGAATCCTGTGTAGAAGATAAAATGCCGGTGTTCATAAGAAGCTGTACACCAAACTTAAAGGGAAACTGCAGGACACTTTGAATAAAAGATATGCTTTGGGGAAAACTAGCGAAGATTTTAGGAGTAGAAAATGTTTTATTTCTTTTTGATTTCTAGAATAAGTGGTTATAATGCAGGCTTACACATACAGATATTACAAAGATTTATTTCTAGGGTAGAGGTGAAACACAGTTTGCTTTGTCTTTGTGTAGGAACTGGTGACGCAGAAGTTGTAAAGATAGACATGCCATGAATAAGTTGATAGGAAACATGTCGAGACAGCCATATAGGGCAACGGTGGTAGAGCTTGTAATTGTATGAGAGCTTCTTAAGAGGGTGTTAAAAGTGTCGCTTACCCAAATGAATAACATTGAAGATTATATACGTAGAAGTGATTTTTTATACACATTGCGATTGTGCTCATTCAGAGTTGTTGCTTGGTCGGAGGAGACGCTATGGTGTGAAGACGTGTTTCCCGGGGCTCCGCAAAACAGTGACAAAAATATTCTTTTAAGACACATCCGCACTTTCTATATCAGCCCTGTGGGCTCTAAATAACCCTTTTCGCCGCTGGGTACCTGCTTGTTTATTTATTTTCACTTTTTCATTCTCTGAGGTCGGGAAACCTACTTTGGACAACTTCTGGGAAAGGCCGCAGGAGTTTCCTTCCTGGTTGGCTGTGGCAACCGTAGCGGCTGCGTCCGGACAATCAAGTTCTCCTACTAAAAGTCCCACCATTTGCCCTTTATTCTCTTTTTTTTGTATAATGGCAGATAAGAGGGAGCAACGTCGAAAACGGGGTCAGGCCGGCGCGGGTGGTTCACAGAGCCCGGAGCTGGGTCGCGAATCTCAGCGTGACGTGGCTATCATGGAGAGCAGCCACGAGCAGGGTGCGGGCGCACCGCTCGGCGAAGTCACATTTACCAGAGCATTGGAGGCTCTGAAACGGGACATCTGCGACAAGCTTGAATGCAAGATCGATACAGTGACCCATACACTGCGGTCAGAAATATCATCTATGAAGGCTGAGTTTAAAGCTGCTATAACCATCCTACAGGCCACCGTTAATGCTCAAGGGACCACCATTAAAGATTTGGAGCTTTCAGCTACAACCTGCAGTGACGACCTGACTTCTCTTCAATCTGCTGTAAGTGTTCTAACGGAGGAGGTCAGACAACTGTAAGCTAAATGTGAGGATCTAGAAGGAAGATCAAGGCGCAATAATATTCGCCTTATTGGCATCCCCGAGGGTTTGGAGAGTTCTAACCCTAGGGAGTTTATTTCCCATCTCCTGCAAGATCTTCTGAAACTGAATGAAGCACCTCTGTTAGATCGGGTTCACAGGTCCCTTGGACCAAAGCCCAGAGAGGAAGCGTCTCCTCGTCCACTCCTCATTAGAGTCCACTACTTCCATGTTAAGGAACAGTTGCTACGTCTTGCAGGGGCAAACTCTCCTCTACTTTACCAGGGCAGAAGGATCTCCATCTTTCCAGACTTCACACCTGCAGTGGCTAAAAAACGTTCACAGTTTACTGGTGCCAAGCGCCTTCTGCACTCTTGTCCTGGGATTAAGTTCGGCCTGTTCTATCCTGCGGAACTGAGGGTGACACTTCCAGACTTCCAGACACTTCCTGTACGTAAGTTTACTGATCCTGCGTCTGCCACGGACTTTGCCAATAAGATCCTGGGGGGCTCTGCCTGTCAAGACACATAAGTGTCTT
>JAQSNX010008744.1:0-11511 GCA_029532605.1 Oreochromis grahami
GGGAAAAAAGCGATCACCTCTTCACTGGGGTGAGAATTGGGCCACTGAGGCGTGGAGGTACAAGAATAAATCAATTTACACATCATATTCATATGAGTGCGCATTTTTTTATTAACCCTCATGCTGTACAGCAGCGGTCCCCAACCCTTTTTGCGCCACAGACCGGTTTAATGTCAGACCAGGCACGTGCAGAGGGCGGGGGAGGGGCTTGAGCACCTGCCCCTTCCCTGATGGGTGACCAAAGTGCCCTCTTGTTGAGGCAACTTTTTAAAAAAATATTTATTTATTTAATTTTAATGTGTGTGTACGTGCTGAATCCTGTCTGTGCCCCTCAACAATAATATTTAATATTAATCACATTTTGCTAAATAAAAGGATCTGGCTTGCATCAGTCACATGATCACCATTAACCAATGATCGCCCTTGACGGCAGAACGCGCTGGTTACGAGCCGGGAACGAGCTCACAAGAGCACGCGCATTTTTTGCGGTCCGGGAGCTGTAGGAGAAACACAAATGAACTCAGAGACACAGACTGATGCGACAAAACCAGTAAGTAGGTGTACAGCGCACACTGTAGTCTGCAGCACACAGCAGTATTAGCTTATCACGTACACGTTGGTAAGCTGTCTTGTGGCAACTGACGAACTGAAACAATGAGCGTGCTGTGTGTGCAACAGCGCGACAAACCTGTCCTTTATTAACTGCACAAGTAATGGCTTGGTTATAGCTGCTGGCTCACTGGGTAAGGCTGTCATGGGTCTGTAGCTCTGTCACCGTTTTAGGGAACATATTTAGTTTTAAAGTAAGTTACAGGGCTTTTCCTGCCTTTCTGCCATAATGCCATACATTAAGAAACAGATTATATTAGATTTATATTTTAAATAAGACAAAATGCTGATTTTACAGCAGCAAAATTATTGTATCTCTACAGTTTAAAAATGTCATAAGCTTTCTGCCTGCACAGAGTGGATAGTGAAACAGATTGAATCATCATAAATACATTATTTCATATTTATTACTTTTTTCCCTCATTGCTTTATTATTGTAGCTCTAGTAATAAATAATAAGGGAAGGATTCTGGATCAGCACCATGATGGAAACTTGTGCCCAGAGTATATACAGTATTCTGAAGAAGGTCTAAAATGTCACTGTGTGTGCGTGTGTGTGTTTTATGTATATGGATTTTTTTTAATTATTACTCATGATATAATATTGTCCAGACATGGCTGGTAAGGACATGAGGAGGAAACAGTAGGAGCTGTGTGAGGCTACTAAAGGCAGTGGATCCCCTCAGCAGCTGGATTACAAAGAGCACAGGTAACATTAACACATGTACCAGTTGTTGGAGACGTATTCCAGTATAAAAATAATAATAAGCACAACTGAAATGTTTTGCTTCTATAACATTTTTCTGTCATCATTTTATTATAGATTAAGTGTAAGAGTTGAGTTATTAAGTGTGGATAATTAAATAATAGTTTATTGCAATAACAAGTTGTGCCTTGTTCTCAGATGGACAGCAAGTGCATAGTGATAGATGAAATGAGGGGATGGAAGGAGGGAGAGAGGCAAAGAGTGAATCACAGGCAGGGTCTAGTTTATTTCTCAGTTTTTTGTTGCCTTATGGTTCCAAGCGCTGTCACCAATCTTTGCATTTTGTTGTTATCTCATGACACTTGTTTAATCAGCTACCATCTCTCCTATGGACTTTTTAATGTCTACAGTCTCAGATCAGCGCAGCCCTGCCCTCCAGCACTATCAGCAGCAGGAGCAGCAGCAGAATCTCCTCAACAGCAACATTGTACCCATCAGGTAAAACGAGCCCGTTCTCACTCCCGAGGCGTAACATCCCGACATTTTGTCACGTCCCGCAGCGTTCCTGAGGAACGCGAAAGGTGACCTTCCACGTTGTTATGGTACGCGGCGAGTTCCAGCCCTGTATTGCAGCCCTAAACCTAACCTTATCCCTAAGCCTAACCATAACCTTATGCCTAACCTTAACCATAACCTTATGCCTAACCATAACCTTATCCCTAACCTAACCATAACCGTATCCCTAAGCCTAAACCTAACCTTATCGCTAAACCTAACCATAACCTTATGCCTAACCTTAACCAGCACTTTAATGAGGTGAAATAGTGTTTTCCCCAAGCGATTTGAAGGGAAAAAGCGAAGATGTGTAGATTGAGTCCAAACGGTTCTCATGTGTCCGCAGTTTTCCGATGTCGTCACGTAGGAACGCGTTAGGTGCCCAAAAACGTAATATGTTGACGATTTGTCACCTAGCGTAAAATGTTACGCGTAGGGAGTGAGAACGTGTTGGGTAAAACATAGGCTGCGTTTGCTTTGCCTCACAACAGTGATATAGTATGATGCGATCCCATATTAGATTCTTGGTGAATGTGTGTTATTGTTATTCAGCCTTGTTCAATGTGCCCCTTTTTAACTTTGAACACCCGCCCCTATAAACGTCTCTGCACGGCCCTGTGTCAGACACAGAGCAGCCTTTAAGGTGTCGTGGAAAAATACAACAAAATAAAATGATAAGACCAAGACAAACACTGTGGTATTTAGAAATTATACTAATAAACGCGAATTAACTGTGTAATTGTGTAACTTGATTAGAAGCGTCCTCCTGAAAATGCGCCAACAGAGTAACATTCTCCTCTCTGCCCCTTAATGCGCCCCGGCCACTATGGTAACGTGTAAATATTTCTTTCAAAATAAGACAGACAACTAAAACACGGGAAAAGACCCAGGGAAACCGAGTTAACAATAAAAACCCTGAAATCCATAAATTTCACAGCGGAGCCTTAACTCTCGTGGCCCGGTACCAAACGACTCACGGACCGCTGCTGTACAGAACCTGTGATGTCCAGACGTGTTCCTCTGGTGTTCTGCTGTGAAAACCTTTGGGTTTAGGGATTAACATAGTTGCCATGGTTTCCTTTCTTCTCTTATTTGTTGTGTGTGATCAGGACAATACTGGAGAAGATGGGCCTGCAGGGGAAAGTCACCCCCTTGCAGGCCAGAAGACATGAGATAACTTTAAAGAATACAAAGTACATATCTGTGTTTGTTATCAAAGATAATTCTTAAGAACACAAGTTAATAAATGTGCAATTACTAAGAGTTGTTGTGGTGTTTTTATTTGCCTGCTGTCATTTTTTTATTACCTCTGCCTTTAGGATTGCAAGTATCCAGGCTCAGGAGAGGGGGTCAGTGGGAAGCCCACTGCTGCTACTTGGCCCTGGTTTGCCCTCATGGATGAAGTGATAGGACAGATGCCTGTCCTAATGTCCTCTCTCCCTGAGGACACTCCAGGGCCAAGCGCAGCAGTGGGTGACCAAAACGACAGTGATGAGGATGCGGCTCAGCCACCTACGACAGGGAGAAAGAGGAAAAGAGACGGGGATGATGAGCTGCTAGACCTCATCACAGAGGACATGAGGCAGCAAAGAGAGGCTGAGGAGAGGAGAGCAGGAGAGGACGGACAGACTGTTTTCACTTCTAGAAAGATTAGTTCCCAAATGAGTTATGTATTGAGAAATTTATTTATTTGAATATATTTGTTACATTGTTATATGTGTTGCATTAGTTTAAAGGTTTTATGTTATTAATAAATTGATTCAAACAAACAGTAATTGTCACTGAACTCAATTTGATTTACAGGCATTTGTAACACGTATGAACATGACGCTAACTTTGAACAATATTACTTGGATATTTATTTGATAGCAATAAAGTAAATAACAATAACAATTAAACAAGAATATTTCAAATACACAGTATGTAAAGATGGAAAAACAATATTTTCAGTTGTTCACACAGGATTAACCTGAGTGACCTGTTCCTGGACCGTTTCTTTAACAACTGTAATAGATTACAGGAAGTCTCTGGCAGTGTTGCTGAATCTGCCCGAGCAAGATCAGACATGGATGGGCTGCAACTGAGACCTGAGGTTTGTCTTTTCTGGTGGGCGAGTGGAGAATCACACAGGGTGGTCTGCAAAGAGCTTCAGGATGCTTCCTTCCACTGTCCACTGCATCCTCCATCCACAGGGTTTGCAGGGCTCACTCGTGGCTGCCACACCACTAAGATGTTTACAGAGATATGCAAGCAGGAGATGGTGGATGCTATATTATTAGTATAATACTTGTAACTCTGGAGCAGACAACAGTTTGATAAAGTGCTATGAAAAAAAACAAACAAACAAACAAAAGATTAGATTATTTTATATGATACAGTACATGTGTGAGAATGACCGACGTTGTGCCAAAAAATGATCGTCTGCCAAAAACTGATTTCCGGTTTTTGCCCTAAACTGATTGCTCGTAATCAAACTGCTATAAATAACTTGCTGGTGTATAATACGTGAAACATATGTCAAATATTTCCCTCATTAGTGATATCAAGTCACTTTGAGCCACCAGCAACATTCCTGGAACAAGGTAGAATCAGTTTTTGGCAGTGACTTTTATATATCCTTTATTTATCCAGTTCAAAAACAATCTTGTTGACATTAGAAATTTATTTTTTAAGAGTAATCTGGCCAAGAGGACAGCAGACAGCGCAACAAATATATCAATTGTACCTACATTATAACCAGAGTTATAAAGATACTTGAACAACAGGTAATTATTACACATATAAAACCGCTTTGTAAACCATGTTCACCTATTTACCAACATACATGAAGATATTACACACGGAAACATTGGAAATCAGTTTTGGCAGGCGAACACCTTTTTGGCACAACGCCGGCGATATTTCAATTATCCGTGTAATTAGCTAAGTAATTCCTAAATGCGTGTAGATTAAAGGAAATTATTTTACCTGGATATGATTGTCTCTGATGAGCCTAAGGTACAAAACATGCGGGCGACGACGATAAAGTTTTTCTAGCTCCTCGAGAATTAAAAATGTACAAGAAATGGAGCGACATTTCTGGGTCCATTTTAAAGTTTTCGTGCTGTGGCGCCAGCGACCGGAAAAACACACAAGTAAGGGCGGAGTTGAAGGCTAGGAGGCTGTACTCATTGTTTGTTCAATAACGTTTCTGTGGAGGAAAAAATGAGGGCTGTCCACTTCCGCTCACTTCCTGACTACCTGTCCGTCCTACATAGGTAGGTAGTGTCCTTTGGAGCATCCTTCCCCTGAATTTGGACACAGCAACACTGACAGAGAAAGAGAGATAATGCGCCGAAGAAAACACAAGAGAGAGACAAAGAAAAAGCAACCCAGCATGAGAGACTACGACCATGACAGCTTAGAAAAGCTTATAACTGAGAGACGTGACCCGGAAGTATCTGCGGGGCGGCCATAATGAGAGCTGTTCCAATGCGCCAAATACTACGGAAAGGCGTTTCAGTGCTTCCCTTGTTGCTTCCTTTAGCGTAGGATAAACTGGAGCGTTCTTTATGAAAAGACAGGAGACAGAGCTCTGTCACTGTGACAGAACACCCGACAAATTATGGTAAAAAAAAACTGCAATAATTAACAGAGTGGAGCAGATCATATAAATGTTCGTTGTAACGGCATTTTCTATTCCATACACAACCCGCTGATAAATGTTGAGTTTGAGTTAACAACAGTTTATTAAACTTACAGCCGAACTCTGAACATCACACTCCCAGAATAAAACTATTTCATGTTGACTTGTTGAATTGGATGAGGGGAAAAAACACCACTGTGTGTTGTAAGGAAAGGTTCTAAGAGTTCACAGCAGGGACACCAGAGGCATTAACTGCTGCCCAAACTGTGGACAAATTGGTTTTGACTTTTTCATTTGACGTGATATGTCAAGATGATTTGGATTTCCATTGTTTTCCTGCTGGATTACAAGTTAGAGGGGTTTCCACTGTTTTGTTGTGGATTATAACTTTGAGAAGATTTGGATTTCCACTGTATTCCTGGAGGACTGAATTTCCAAGGAGTGCTGCTTTCCTGCTGAACTGTTCAGACGAAACACAGAGATAAGTGCATCTTCAGGCCTGGATATGCTCATTCTCTTCAACCTGTCTCCTCTCAAAGATGAGAACAAAATCAGCTTCAGCTCAGAGTAGTAGCTCATTTTCGAGCCAAATTGTTTTTAATTCAATTCAGTTCAATGTTATTTATTCAGCGCCAAATCACAACAACAGTCACCTCAAGGCACTTTTTATTGTAAGGTCGACCCTACAATAATACATACAGAGAAAAACCCAACAATCATATGACCCCCTATGAGCAAGCACTTTGGCGACAGTGGGAAGGAAAAACTCCCTTTTAACAGGAAGAAATCTCTGGCAGAACCAGGCTCAGGGAGGGGCGGGGCCATCTGCTGCGACCGGTTGGGGTGAAAGAAGGAAAACAGGATGAAAGACATGCTGTGGAAGAGAGACAGAGATTAATAACAGATATGATTCGATGCAGAGAGGTCTATTAGCACATAGTGAGTGAGAAAGGTGACTGGAAAGGAAAAACTCAATGCATCATGGGAATCCCCGGCAGCCTACGTCTATTGCAACATAACTAAGGGAGGATTCAGGGTCACCTGGTCCAGCCCTAACTATATGCTTTAGCAAAAAGGAAAGTTTGAAGCCTAATCTTGAAAGTAGAGATAGTGTCTGTCTCCCGAATCCAAACTGGAAGCTGGTTCCACAGAAGAGGGGCCTGAAAACTGAAGGCTCTGCCTCCCATTCTACTTTTAAATACTCTAGGAACAACAAGTAGGCCTGCAGAGCGAGAGTGTGAGGGACCGAGCAGCAAAGGCAACTTAGGCACAGGTTAAAGTCCAAAGAAAGGATTTTTTATTTAACCCAAAAACATAATTGGTTAAATCTTGGGCCCATAAAAGAGGTCAAAATAACAGAACTCTACTCAAAGTTAACAAACTATACTGATAACTCAAGCAAACTGACCTAACTTAACAAGACAAAGGGGAAACTTAAATAGTGGCTGATCAGCCCACAAAAACACAGAGGGGTAAAACACAAAACCTAACTAAAACTAACATAATGAACTCCAATTCCTCCCCATGGTCCAGGGTTATGGAATGAGCCAATTTGCAGCTTCCATCAAGGCTCGCTCCGCCCCTTTTCCACCTCTTGGCTCCTCAATCAAGGGACTGGAGCAGCTGCAACTAAGGTAACTCAGAAAACAAAGATTAATCATACATAACAGTGTAAACTAAAATGTGCGCACTTATTTTAGAATGCAGTGTTATGTGGATATGTGAGTTCATTCTAAACCAAAACCAGTTATTTATTGTCCTGTAAATTAATTCCTATATTTAAATAAAGACAAATGTGAATGCAATGTTATGTATAAGCCTCTACACTAACATGGTGGGTATTACCACTGTGTGGCTGTAAGTGCAGCCATCACAGAGAGCGAAGTGCTCTAATAGGGTGATATGGTACTACAAGGTCATTAAGATAAGATGGGGCCTGATTATTTAAGACCTTGTATGTGAGGAGCAGGATTTTGAATTCAATTCTGGATTTAACAGGAAGCCAATGAAGGGAAGCCAAAACAGGAGAAATCTGCTCTCTCTTTCTAGTCCCTGTCAGGACTCTTGCTGCAGCATTTTGGATCAGCTGAAGGCTTTTCAGCGAGTTTTTAGGACATAATAATAATATAATATAATATAATCCTAATAATAATATAATCCTGATAATAATGAATTACAGTAGTCCAGCCTGGAAGTAATAAATGCATGAACTAGTTTTAATTGTTTTTGTCCATTTTGATGATTATTGTTTGCACTGGAACCAGTTCAGAAAGCAGTTTCAGCCTTACAGCTGTCAAAAGGGCTTTAAAAAAATGGGTTATCTTTACTATGACTTTTTAAGAAAGCAGAAACTTTACCTCTTCATTCTTAGCTGACAATATGTTCTTTTATGATAATGCTCACAAAGATGGCGCCTGTGTGTTCGGCACTCCGTCTATCGCTCTCTTTTATTTGTTTTGTTTTATTGTTTTTAGTTAACTTTGCGTTACATGTGTGTTGTACCTTTTCCTATGATCGCCAGACATTATTGGAGATAGGTTTATCCATCCAGATGTCTGACCGGCCTGAATATGACAACCAAGGCTTTTTCCCTCCTTATCTGGAACCAATACCACCGTACTGGCGTTCCCTACCACCGTCACCGGTTCTGCGGAAGCGACGCAGGAGACGGGGTAATCGTGGAGGTCATCTTGTGAAGCTGAAATCCTGGATTTCTCATTTTCCCCATGAGCTCCGCTGCATCCGCCGTTTTTGTCCGCAACTCTTGGTGCCATTGCGTGCCTTGGATCCGGTGGAGTCCTGGCTGGTTCCTGTTGTTGGGTCTTTCGAAAATGGTCCTGCAAAACTCTCTCCTCTACGACATATGCGCTGGCGTGGAGTTGACAAGAAAAACCTTCGACCGGTGGATCTGGTTGCTAATGCCTCGGAAGTTTTGGACCCAGTTCCTCTCAGGCTGGGTCTAATAAATACCAGGTCGGTGGCAAACAAGACCTTCATATTAAAGGATTTTTTTCTTTCTCGTGCTCTGGATTTGCTGTTCCTGACTGAAACCTGGATTTCTCCGGGTGAGTTAAGCGCTTTCATTGAACTAGTACCCGCTGACTGTACCTTTTTTAATGTTCCGAGAGCTTCGGGTCGCGGAGGAGGGCTTGCTGCTATTTTTAAGGCTCACTTGGACTTGAAGCAGCTTTTCCCTTCGTCTCGCTACACCAGTTTTGAACTCTGTTTATGTAAACTGGGCCACTCGCCTTCGTTGTTATGTGCGATTGTTTATCGCCCGCCGAAATATAACAAGGTGTTTTTATCAGAGTTCTCAGAGTTTCTTGCTGATTGTGCATCACGGTATGACCAGATCCTCCTGCTTGGTGATTTTAACATACACGTTTGCTGTCCGGGGAAGCCCCTGGCCAAGGACTTCCTTGCCTTAGTGAACTCTTTTAATTTTGTCCAATCTGTTAGTGGTGCCACTCAAGAACGTGGTCACACACTGGACTTAGTTTTATCTCATGGTTTATCTGTTTGCAATGTACGTGTTGAAGATGCAGTATTCTCTGATCATATGCCTATCTTATTTGATATTGCTCCTTCTAACGCTTTTGCCACCCAGGCTGCACCTGTTCGATGTTATCGTGCCTTTGGCTCTGATCCTGCCGAACGGTTTTCTATACTGTTTGACAAATTAATGTCTTATGCCCCTGAGTTGCCCACTGCAGATGACCTACTTTTATATTTTGACTTTGCTTGTAAATCTGTGCTTGATGTTGTTGCCCCTTTGAGACTAAGAAAATGTAAATCTAAGACTAGTCCATGGTTAACAGATCGTACCAGAGCTATTAGAAGACAATGTAGGAAATGTGAAAGACAGTGGAAAAAAGATAGATTGCATGTGTCCCTGGAAGCCTTAAAGATTAGTTGGAAAACTTATCAGAGGGCAGTTAAGGCCGATAAACACTCCTACTTTTCTCAACTTATTTCGGCCAACTCTCATAACCCTCGTGTTTTATACAGTACGATAAATTCTGTACTTAACTTGGAGGGTAAAGACCTTTTGCCGTCCTCTGAGGCTACACTGTAAAAAAAAGATTCCGTAGAAAAACGGAAAATGTCCTGGTAATTTTCTGCCAGTACATTTTCCTTTTTTTAACGGAAGTTTGACGGACTTTTCTGTAAATGATAAAACGGAAAATTCTGTAGATTTACAGTATACTCTCTGTACTATTTACGGACATTTCCTTCAGCTATAAAACGGAAAATTCCGTTTATTCACAGTATATTTTCTGTATCCATCCATCCATCCATCTTCATCCGCTTTATCCGAGGCCGGGTCGCGGGGGCAGCAGCCTAAGCAGAGAAGCCCAGACCTCCCTCTCCCCAGCCACCTCCTCCAGCTCATCCGGGGGAATACCAAGGCGTTCCCAGGCCAGCTGAGAGATATAATCTCTCCAGCGTGTCCTGGGTCTGCCCCGGGGCCTCCTCCCGGTGGGACATGCCCGGAACACCTCACCCAGGAGGCGCCCAGGAGGCATCCTTGTCAGATGCCCGAGCCACCTCAACTGGCTCCTTTCGATGCGGAGGAGCAGCGGCTCTACTCTGAGCCCCTCCCGCATGGCCGAACTTCTCACCCTATCTCTAAGGGAGAGGCCAGCCACCCTTCGGAGGAAGCTCATTTCTGCCGCTTGTATCCGCGATCTCGTTCTTTCGGTCACTACCCACAGCTCGTGGCCATAGGTGAGGGTCGGGGGACGTAGATCGACCGGTAAAATTGAGAGCTTCGCTTTTACACTCAGCTCCCTCTTCACCATGACGGACCGGTGCAGCGTCCGCATCACTGCAGCCGCAGCACCAATCCGTCTGTCGATCTCCGGCTCCCTTCTCCCATCACTCGCGAACAAGACCCCGAGATACTTAAACTCCTCCACTTGGGGCAGGAACTCATCCCCGACCCGGAGTGGGCACTCCACCCTTTTCCGGCTGAGAACCATGGCCTCGGATTTGGAGGTGCTGATCCTCATTCCCGCTGCTTCACACTCGGCTGCGAACCGCTCCAGTGCGAGCTGGAGGCCTTCACCTGATGAAGCCAACAGAACCACATCATCCGCAAAAAGCAGAAATGAGATTCCGAGGCCACCGAAGTGAAAGCCCTCCGCCACTTGGCTGCGCCTACACAGTAAAAAACCAAGTGTCAATTTTACACTTAGAGAGTTGATTTTAACTCTGCTTCAGATAACATTTGGTCCCACTCAAAATTAGAGTTAAATTTACTCTATGACCAGTGTTAACTTTTCAGTGTTAATTGTACTCAATTTAGTGTCAAAATTAACAACAAAATGTGTAAAAATATTTAACACTGAGGGTTATTCACACTGTTCAGAGTAATTTGATTACACTTTATAGAGCTATTTTTACTCCAAATTTAGTTTAATAATAACACTCTGATGTGTAATAATATATCCTTTTTATTTCTCTGTAGTGTTATTTTTTCATATTCATCTTATGATGCTATATTACTAAATAACTGTGATCTATCCTATATTATGGAAATGATAACAAACATACAGGTTAAAGTAACAGTATTTATTATGTTTCTTATTTCAGTGTCATTTAATTAACGTAACAAGCCCTTACAATTCACATTAGCATACAGTTCTATGATGCTCACTAGAGAAAGCAATATGGCGTTCGCCAATGTCATAGTTGTTTGCAGAAAAGAAAAAAGTTGGACAGCGATGAACTGTATGATGTACCAAAGACATAATGGGCCCTAAAGAGTTCATCACTACTGAACCTGTCGCTTTACATGGAAGTGCATGCTTGTCAATCACAATGAAGGTGTGAATGCTGCTTCTTGTGGATCCCCAAGCAAGAAGGTAGGGCTGACTGCTGTTGTCTAGATGCTGCTATACACTGGTTCCAGCCTACAACAACATATTAAACAATAGTATTAAGTGACTATCCTCTGACAGTAGATAGCTACTCACCTCACTGTCCATGAAAATAGAGGTGATGGAACGTATAT
>JAQSNX010008745.1:0-11655 GCA_029532605.1 Oreochromis grahami
CCTAGTGCCACCCTAGTTTTGCATGTAACAGTGTTCTTTATTAAATCAAGATAGCATTAACACTTTAAGCCTAGCAAAAATTAAAATTGAATATAAATTCAAAAAACTGAAAATATTGCATATATTCAGTTTTTTCGTCCACCACCATTATAAAATGGTTCAGCTCATAGCGCAGACCGGTGTTGTGCCAAAAAGTGATCGCCTGCCAAAAGCTGATTTCCAATGTTTGCTGTGTTTTTTATGTGTACTATCTTTACGTATGTTTGGAAATAGACTTTGGTGAACAGGGTTTAAATTGGGTTATATATAAAATTTTAAAATTACCTGTTTTTCAAATATCTTTATAACTCTGTTTTATTGTACTTACATTATAACCAACCCAGTCCTTTTTGTTCACTTCAAATATGTTTACAGAACTATTGTTACATTTGTTGCAATATCTGCTGTCCTCTTGACCAGATTACTCTTAAAAAAATTTTTTTTAATGTCAGTGAGATTTTTTTTAACTGGATAAATAAAGGATATAAAAGTCAGTGCCAAAAATTGATTGCAGCTTCTACCTTGTTACAGGAATGTTGTTTGTGGCTCAAAATGACTTGATATCATTCATGAGGGATACATTTGACATATGTTTCACATAGACCAACAAGTTATTTATGGCAGTTTAAATACAAGCAATCAGTTTTTGGAAAATACCAGAAATCTGTTTTTGGCAGACAATCATTTTTTGGCACAACACCAGCTTTATTTCGTGTTGTTTTAGTAGCAACCGATGCTTAGTCCCAGAGCACATTTTGAACAACACCATGGGCATTTCAGATTTCACACAGGTGGTTGGTTGTTACACTCAGGAAATGGAATGAAGGCGAGTGTTATCAATCCACTGGGGTCAGCGAATGTGCCGCACCTACACATCACATGACCGATTTAGGATGAAATAGCAACAAGCTGCAGCTTGTGATGAAAGTTCTGAATTCAAAATATACACCAGTTTTTACATTTAATGACAGGCCACTAAATATATAGTTATGATAAAAAAAAAGTTTGGAATATATATATATATATATATGAAAAGGACCATTGATTTTACTCGCTGAAAAGTCTTCAGCTAATCCAAAATGCTGCAGCAAGATTCCTGACAGGGACTAGAAAGAGAGAGCATATTTCTCCTGTATTGACTTCCCTTCATTGGCTTCCTGTTAAATCCAGAATTGAATTCAAAATGCTGCTCCTCACATACAAGGTCTTAAATAATCAGGCCCCATCTTATCTTAATGACCTTGTAGTACCATATCACCCTATTAGAGCACTTCGCTCTCGCTCTGCAGGCCTACTTGCTGTTCCTAGAGTATTTAAAAGTAGAATGGGAGGGAGAGCCTTCAGTTTTCAGGCCCCTCTTCTGTGGAACCAGCTTCCAGTTTGGATTCGGGAGACAGACATTATCTCTATCTGAACTGTATGTCTTCCTCTGCTGTAACAAACACAGCCCCCCCTCCTACGCCACTGGAAACTTCCACTGCTCCTAAACTCCTCTGATGAGCCCAAAATGTACCTCACATCCACACAATAATTCACCTATTGATTGATAAGCAGTTTGCTTCAGCACACAGTCAACCAACACAGTCACCTCTTGACAAACTGATAATCTCCAAATAACAGTGTCAGCGATATGGGATTTACTCATATAAAAATCATTTCAATCATAAATCAACACTAATCTTTTTGAGACTGACAATAAAATATCAGCACTGAACTCATTTAAAGCCTGAGTCTTCCTTCTGCAATGGAGTTGAATATCTCCTGAGTCATGGGTATGTAGCCCTTATTGTCTTCCAGGTAAAACAGAGGATCCTTGATGAGAGCAGGGTTAAAACCTTCCTCTGCCAGCTTCACCTTCATCTGCTTAAAGGTGCTAGTCACTACCAATGCATCCTGCCAGAGAATAATGAAATGGTTACTGGATTATTGCTAAAATATATGCAGATAATTCTTAATGTGATCATTCTTTGAACTTTATTTACCTGTATGCGAACGAAGCGTGGTCTCGCGTAGCTGGGCAAGTAGTTTTTGACATGCTGATATAAAGCTTTGCCATCAAAGTCCATATTTTCTTTTAGTTTCAGTGCTGCCATTCCAATTCTTCCCTCATGTCCTATTCAGTGAAGGTCAAAGTAAAAAGAAGAAAAAACCCCTCAGATTCCTGACATTAATCCCAAAATTCAGAGGTTTTCCTCAGTATGTCAGAAATATGCGATTAATCTCAGAATTCCAAGAAAAAAAATCAGAATTCTGAATTTTTGTCTTAGAATTCTGGAAAAAAATATTCATAATATTTATTAGACATACATCACAATAATCTTGGTTAATTGAAAATTATTGCTTTTAGTATCATTATTACCTGGCACCTTCACACCATAAACATTAGCCTCTTCAATAAAGTCAACTGTGAGCAGGTGGTCAGCCACCTCTGTGGTTGCCACATTTTCTCCTTTCCACCTGTAACAGATATAATACCACAGTGTCCGTAATTCTGAAATGATATATCCCAAACTGAGGCTTTTACTGTTTTTCTACATCTTCTTCTGCTGTAGAAACCTTTCTATAGCTTTCTAGCTATAGAAACACTAGCTTCACAGACAGTGTTACATCTATGTCAGTTTTTTAGAGCAGAATAAAGTGTTTCATGTCTGCTTTAAGACAAAAAACACTCTCTGGTACTCCTTGTCCTGACCTTTCACCCGGATTGTCAAATTCATTTAATGTTTCACAGACCTGAAAGTGTCTCCAATGCGGTCTTGAAAGAAGATGAATCCCTCGTCGTCAATCTTTACAAGGTCGCCACTGTTAAAGTACACGTCACCCTTCTCGAACACATCTCTTAGCTTCTTCTTGTCTGTCTGCTGCTTATCCTTGGCATAGCCACTGAAGGGTGCTCTTTTTCCAATCTTTGCCACAAGAAGACCAGTTTCTCCTGTGAGTAAAAGTAACAGTATACGTTTAAGTAGTAGCTTAAAAGTCAAGACGGCACCTTAAGAGACAGGCTCACCTCTTGGGACTTCAATACAAAATCCTCTAGAGTCTCTGACTGGCTCCTCTTTTTCTGTGTCAAACCTTATGAGGGCATATTTGCATGCCATCTGAAACAGTTTACAGATAAGAACATTGAAGAGAAAAAGGAGTTAGTCATATCATTTGCATATACTATATAGGCTGTATACACCAGCAAATGTTTGAAAAAAAAAAAAAAACAAGAAAAAAGGAAACCCACTACAGTCGTGTGAAAAAGAAAATTCACCCACTCTTCACTTCAAAGATTTTATGCATCAAGACCAAATAAAATATATGAATCTGCTTTGGAATAGGTTTTACAATCAAGTAAATACAACGTCAGACAAGTAACAACACACAACATGTTACATTGTCGTTATCTTTTTAACAAAGATTCAGCTAAAATGCAGAAGCAGTGTGTGGAAGAAGGAATTAGCAGACATTTCTGCAGTTTGCTGGTCTGGAGCATTTAAGTGTTGTGTTAACAGGATGCCAAGGAGGAAAGACATCAGCAGTGATCTTATAGGCTGCGCATCAGTCTGGGGAGGGTTACAAGGCAACTTCCCAAAAATCTGAAATCCATCATTCTGCAGTAAGAAGATTATTCACAAGTGGCAAAAATTCAAAACAGTTCTCAATCTTCCCAGGAGTGGACGTTTAAGTAAAATCACCTCAAGCTTAGACTTAATGTTTAGAGCAAAAAAAAAAAAAAAAAGTTGGAATGGCCAAGTCAAAATCCAGACCTGAACCTCACTGAAATGCTGTGGTTGGACCCTAACAGATCGATGCATAAATGAATGCTCCCAAACCTCAACAACCTCGAATGATGTTATAAAAAAGAGTGGACTAATTATCTTTTTTTTTCCAATTATGTAACTTTAGAATTGAAAGAGGGTGTGCTTTCTTTTTCACATGGCTGTATCTCCCCATCAACATCTTACTTTGTAGAGAAAATGTTCTCTGCCCATAGCTCCAATTTTCCCACCGTAGTTGATAAAGCCAACATTCCCTTCAGTTGCTCCGTAGCATTCACGGATACAAATGTTCCCAAATCGCTCCAGGAACTCAACCCAGGTGTCTTCCCTTATTCCGTTCCCTACGGCCAGTCGGACCTTATGATCCTTGTCATTGTCTCTCTAAAAGAAGGCCAAAGGAGAGGTGAGAACATAAACAATGACCATAAGAAACAATGCACCTCACTGAAGCAGGTTGGTAGAACTCATTAAAACAGTTTGAGCTTCTAACACATATCCCAAGATTGTCATTACTAAATTATGACCTTAAACTTGTGTTTACCTTCGGTGTGTTGCAGAGGTAGCGCATAACCTCGCCTATGTACTGGATGACAGTCACGTTGTACTTTCTACAGTCATTCCAAAAGTTGGAGGCAGAGAACTTGCTTCTCAAAACAACAGTGGTGCCTAAAAATGGAAAGATACAGAGTTCAGCAAATATGCCGCTTCATGCTAAGAGTTCAGTGTTGTAAACTCTGCAAGGTGAACTTTAGGACTTCAAAGTGCAAACAATAGAATCGGGTGTAGTTTGAGGTCATGTGTATGTTGGTTTAACCTGCAATAAATTCAGTGGAAATCTTGATTTGTGGCTTTATTTTTGTTACATGTTTCATGTATTACCTCTTTCTATAGCTCCACAAAGTCCCATAAGAAAAGCAGCACTGTGATACAGAGGCAGATATATGTAGATAACATCATCTGAGCGCACACCAACAAAAGTCAGGAGAAAACTTCCCATCCAAACCCTCTCGTGTTTAAGCACAGCTGCTTTTGGAAGCCCTGTAAAAACAGATGTAGCACAGTTTGTCCTCATTCTCACGTGTGCCACCAATTTAATACTGTGAACTGTGAAAACTCTTAAAATATAACACCGTGCAGACATGGGTCAATATTCTGCTTAGATAAATAGATTTTTTATTTTTTTATTTTTAATATTTTTCATCATAGGATTATTTCATTTATTTATTTTTTATTTAGTTTGGGGTTTTGTTTACATTAACTGGTACCTTACACCCAATACAAATAAAATATATGTTACCTTTTTGGATATACATGATTTCACTTCTTATCTATAGCGTATGTACAAGGAGTCTGGCTGTATCGCTTACATGTTGGCTAAAATAACGCAAACATATTATTTACTCTTATAAATGAAGTAAGCTAACTAAAACAAGAAAGTCAGGCAGTTTCTTTCATGTGACCGTCGCTTTGAGTTCCATTTCCACCTGTCTCTCTTTTCTTTTTAAAATCCCAGACATCCCTCTTAACGGATCCGTCCTACCGCTCTGGCGCTCAGCATCAGTTAGGAGCGCGTGCACCTGGACATAACCAAATGATGAAATAATGAGGGGGGTAACTGGATTTTTATTCTTTGTTGCCAATAACAAAATAAAACCAATGCTTGGAAACAAACACGTCTACCTTGGGAAGCATTTTTTTATGGTGATAGGTTAATAATTTTCATGAAAAAAGCTAAATGACTGTTGTGCTGTTTTCATGGGATCCTGTCAGTCATTAGAATCGTCATCACTTTTCTCCCCACTGCTCCTTCAATGACTCAACCTCTGCGCGACAGTTGTATATAAGTCAAGGCCAGATAAGCCTTTGAGGTTACCTGTTGTTCCTGATGTGTAGATGTACACCGCAGGACTCTTGATGTTAATGCTGGCCCTGAGCTGACGGGACAGGGGCTCGTCTGACTCCATCTGAATTTTGTCAGAGAGGCTTTCGATGCCGTCCACATGACAGTGCTCACGGAGGATAAACACACGGATACCCTGCTGCTTCAAAGTGGGCAGCACCTCCTCTATTGCTCCTTGAAGGTCTGAGAGAGAGGGAGGTAAAAAGAAAAGAGGTGCTGATCAGTCATTACAGGGTTACGTAAATGTGTATTTAATAAACAGTCTATCTATTTGATGGTGAAATTAATAAGATATACCCATGCAGTCCAACTGTCCCAGTTTAAAAAAAAGATAAAAACAGATACTTTTAAATTAATTAGACAATATGATCACGTGATATTAAAAAACGAAAGATATTCAGCACGTTTAAAGTTAAGTTCATTAAAACAAACGCCAAAAGCTTACTGCAGTATTTACGCATCTTACCAGCGCCAGCGATCAGGACTTTGGCTTCACAGCAGGAGAAACAGTGCAGCAGGGATTTGGATCTTATGTTGACGTTGAGGAAGGACGCTGTGCATCCCAGCTTGGACAGTGCGAGCCACATCCATACAAACCACGGCTCGTTGCCCAAGAAGAGGGCTACCGTGTCCCCCTCCTTGAGGTGGGCATGCGTTAACAGAGCCCTGGCCACTTTGTTGCTTTCTCTGTCGGCTTGGCTGTACGTGTAGGAGCTTTCCTCGTAAACTATGAACTTCTTATGCGGATGCTCCGCCACTTTGTCCAGAAAACGATCTAAAATACTGTAAAACTTTTTCTCGATTCTGCTCAAGCGTATACCGACATAAATGGTAAGAAATGTGTAATGTAAATCTTTCAAAAAATAAGGATTCCGGAAGTAAATTAGTAAGGGTAAAACCGCCAACGCAGTGCACAAAATATATGCAAGCATTTTTGTTTTTTTAAAAAAAAGACGAATATGTCAGACCTGCTGCTGGATCCATACGACCACCTTTCAACGGACTCCAGCTGTTGGATCATTTCCGTTTACGCCTCCTGAACTTTGAACAAGTTTCAGAGTTCGAGGGGTTAAAATGGACCGACATAATCCCCCATTGCCTGCTGAGATTTGTGAGTCTCTTTCTTACGTTGTTCCTTTTTTTTTCTTCTTTTTTTGGCTGGGACCATCGGCCCCTCTGGCCAACACCAGTAGGTGATAGGGCAAAGTGTCTTGCCCAAGGACACAACGACCAGGACAGAAAGGCCAGAACAGAAAGGCCAGGACAGAAAGGCCAGAACAGAAAGGCCAGGACAGAAAGGCCAGGAAAGAAAGGCCGGGGATCGAACCGGCGACCCTCCGGTTACAGGTGCGCTTCCCAACCCCCCCTGAGCCATGGTCGCCCCTATAAACATATATATATACATGTAGTCCCATAATATTATTTATAATATTATTATTCCATGTCCCTATTGCCAGTCTTGGCAGCCGGGGATCAGTCCGCCAGGGCCTCCGCTCCTGGCCGCCGCCCGGCACACAATGCACCCGACCCCTATGGCGCCTCCTGCTGGTGGTGGGCCTGCGGGAGGATGGGCCCATGTCTCCTCTTCGGGCTGTGCCCGGCCGGGCCCCATGGACTAGGGCCCGGCCACCAGACGCTCGCCTTCGGGCACCCTCCCCAGGCCTGGCTCCAGGGCGAGGCCCCGGTAACCCTATCCCGGCCAGGGTAAACTATTCCCTCGATGTTCTCTTCATAAGGGTCTTCTGAATCGCTCTTTGTCTGGTCCCTCACCCAGGACCAATTTGCCATGGGAAACCCTACCAGGGGGCAAAAGCCCCCAGACAACATAGCCCCTGGGATCCCTGGGACACACAAACCCCTCCACCACGATAAGGTAGCGATTCACGGAGAGAATCCACCCTATCTCCCTTAGAGATAGGGTGAGAAGTTCAGCCATCTGGGAGGGGCTCAGAGTAGAGCCGCTGCTCCTCCACATCGAAAGGAGCCAGTTGAGGTGGTTCGGGCATCTGACAAGGATGCCTCCTGGGGGCCTCCTGGGTGAGGTGTTCCGGGCATGTCCCACCAGGAGGAGGCCCCGGGGCAGACCCAGGACACGCTGGAGAGATTACATCTCTCGGCTGGCCTGGGAGCGCCTTGGTGTTCCCCCAGATAAGCTGGAGGAGGTGGCTGGGGAGAGGGAGGTCTGGGCTTCCCTGCTTAGGCTACTGCCCCCGCGACCCGGCCTCGGATAAAGCGGATGAAGATGGATGGATGGATGGATATTATTATTATTTATGCATCTATAATGTGCATATGACTGAAGAAGTCACTTGGATGAGTGACATATAATGTGCATAGATTTTCTGAAGACATGGAAATTGAGTACATACAAACTGTATATTTATTTTTAGAATCACAATGACACTCAGTATACTGACTGAAAAACTGACCGGTATTCAGGGTTTTTAATTGTTGTTGTGTGTATTCATTTAAGTGTAGATACTTAGATATTGTCACGGACCCAGCTCCAGGGATTCAGGGTCCGTGAGCAGTGTGGACCTTTAGTATCATTATTATTATTGTTGTTGTTATTGTATTGGATGTATGTTTTCTGCACTGTGCTCTTGTGTTCCATGCTGGTGGGTGTATGTGTGCGGGTGTGTCTGCTGGTGTGGCTGGAGGACGAAGGACAGCCACCTGCAGGCCTGATGGGTGTGGCCCTGCCAGCTGCCGGTCACACCCAGGTTCTCACACACCTGCTTCTGATCAGGCTCGTCGGGGGAGCTACATAACAGAGCGATGGGGCTTCCTCCGGCGCAGGATCGTTGAGTTAGACTTCATGTCAGTGTTTAAAGAGCTGTTTAGTGTATGCCTGCTGGAGTTGGTGCCATAACGGCTGCATCTGTTGTTTTTCCTCAGGAGGAGAGCGGAACACAGGACTGCAGGACGCACTGGGTGTGCGTAGGCACAGGGGCAGAGAGCACAGGATATCAGCACTTAGGGGAAGACACGTCACGGGAGTCAAGGGAGCACTCTGGAGAATTATTGTGTGGTGTACATTTACCTCACTGTAAATGAATGCACTGCTCATTCCACTAAGTCCAGCGTTTGGGTCCTATCTCCAACATTCCCCACGGTCTGCCTGCCAGACCGTGACAGATATCCTGTGTGACAGCAGTCCTACATGGAAACTGATCTACTATTGATGATGCCAAAATTGACTTTATTCCTGAAGTTGGACTGCAAGCAAAAACAGTTGCATTTAATAAACTTGGATAAACAAAAGATTTAATTTTCTGTAGATTTCTTGTAAAATAAACAAATACAAAGAGCAGAAGCTTTGAAAAAAGAAGAAGAAAACACATTTTTGACTCATCCTCTTTGTTTTCATCACCCCAGCGCACACACTTTAGGAGCTGCCACTGGAGTCATTTTACATGGGCCAGCACAGCGCAGTGTCCCTGACGTTCTGACCAAAAAGCCCAAATGTAGCCACAGTGAAAATGCCCCCCACACACACACACACACACACACACACACACATTGGGTCATATCACAATTCTGGATCATGGGGGAAATTGAATTTGTTATGTTAGTTTTAGTTGGGTTTTGTGTGTTCTATGCCTTTCAATGTTTTTGTTGGCTGACTAGACACTGTTTAAGTTTCCTCTTTGTCTCGTTTAGGTAGGTAGGTTATTTTTTGAGTTAGTAGTATTGTTTGTTGCCAGCTTTTCTGGCAACAAAGAGTTCTGTTACTTTGACCTCTTATGAAGATTTAGAATTTTCTGTATAATTTAACCAAGTTTGTTTTAGGATCAAATAAATAAACTTTTTTTTTTTGCACTTTAACCTGTGCCTGCCCTTCCTTCACTGCTCGGTCCATCACAATACTCAAAAGTTAGCAAGGATAACATTTCTCATTTTTAATTTTCATTAAAGTGAATGTACATTGACATAAGTTAAAAAACAAAAATAAGCAAGTGTGATTGCACAGCGTGTGTACCCTGGACCGATCATTCAGACAATTAAGTTGGTGACTTTTGTCTGTGAAGTAATGACAGGCTGCTTTCACCCAGCGTCATAGAGTAGCTAGCACTGCCTCCATTTAAGTGAAGAGCAGATTACCTGTATACTGAGCAGGGTCCGAGTGCAGCCAACATTCTCAGCCCCGCCAGCTTAACCCTTTAACAACTTAGCCTTCTGTGTTGACTAAGAACCAAAAGGCTTAATTCCAACCAGGGCTGGACTGGGACAAAAAATCGGCCCGGCCATTTTGACTAGAGACCGGCCCACCAACTCAGCACAACGAAAATAAACTACGCCTAAACTTGGCTTATATCTGACCCAGATAGACTGCAGGTCATAACTTCTTACCTGAAGTTCAGTTCACCTGACACTGGGACCAGCGGCTGCCTCTGACCTGACAATTTTCCATGTCTCTGCTACCATGTGAGTCTGAGACCTGACAATTTTCCATGTGAGTCTGATACCTGACACCTTTTTCCTGAGACCTCCTACCTCACCTTTCCCTCATCCACCTGGCCTCTTGTGGCAGCTCCGCCATAGCCACCACCAAACAACTGAGTTATTTTTACACATCTGCCAGCATCTGGCCAATCCATCACCTTTCATTGTTTATACTGTTATAAATAAATAAATAAATCATCGGCCCATAAAAACGAAAAATCACGGTATGCCCGATGGCCAGTCCAGCTATGATTCCAACGATATTTAGAAGGCAGTAAATTAGTGTTGTTGTTTTTTTAATTTTATTTTGATTACACGTAAACGTTGGAGTGGCGGACCTTAAAGCTCGAGGTCTCAGAATGAGGATCGAAGATGGAGGCTAAATATTGGTAGCGGCAGTATAAATCCTCACGTATGTTGCTGTTGCCATCACGATTTCATTAGTAGCAAGCGAGCTAAGCGCAGGGATGCGCGTGCCTTTTGCGCGGTATAGTGAAGAGGGAAATAAAGGGGGTCAAAGTAGCGCAATCTATCTTTAAAAAATCTAAATGGGACGAATTATCATTTCTTTTCAATTTTAAAATAAAAAAGATGCTGTTATCAACATAGAGGTCATTTAAGTTAAATAATATAATTAAATTAAATTAAATAGTTTAAATAGACTGTGTTCCTTTTTCCCACAAATGCAACACCCAATCTCATACTTTCTTTGTTCTATGTACAGTGATCTCTAAATAGTTTATGAAACAGAGCAACCTCAGCGTCATTTCAAATAATAACTTAAGATTATATCAAGCATTTTTAAGTAGAAATAGAGTTCTTCATCACAAGCTAGCTGATGTTATCTGTTAAAAAACTTTTAAAGAGTAGGTAAAGTTCTAGAATTAACCAATAAATTGCATTATCAAAAATAACCCTATGATTTTCAAACTGTTAGATTTCACTTTTTACTTACCATGTTTTATTTCATAGTAGTGGAAAGGTCCAGTGATATCTGATCAGGTCACAGTCTAGTTGAAAATGGCAGTTTGTGAAGAATGATGTGGCTTCTTCTGAGGCTTATCTTCAACCCTAACAACTGGGTAAAATTTTGACCCAATATTTTATTAAAGCTGTCCAACTATGACCCAACATAGGTTAGTTAGTCAAGCTGTGGAGTGAATTGAAGAACCTGGCACGTTACCAACCCAACTCCCGAGTCATGACTTTTAAACCAATATTTGGTCACAATAACCCAACTTACAAACCTACGGCTTTTACCCAGAAGTTGAGTTATGCACCTTGAATGTTTTGTGTTTGTTTAGCTTTTGAGCCGATGCTGTTCATGATCTTCACGATGGGAGTCATGATGTGCCCAAATCCGATCACCTTTGCACATAACGCCTGCTGGTGAATGATGCAGTGGTAATGCATATATTTTGGGAACTCTGTGTCACCTTTACAGTGAGCGATGAATCCTGTATGTCAGTCGATAATAGCAGGAGCCCCGTCTGTAGTCACCGATAC
>JAQSNX010008746.1:0-25165 GCA_029532605.1 Oreochromis grahami
TACCGTGAGTAGCAATGCAATCTTCCTGGCATCGGGTTTAGAGTCCAGTCCCATGGCAGCCATATACAGCTCAAACTGCTGCTTAAAACACCGCCAGTTGCTGTCCACATTCCCCACCAGTTTCAGTCCTTCCGGTGGCTTCAAACTTTCCATCCCAAACAGAACCGTGAACCACTATTGCTTCCACTCTCCCACTTTCACTCCTGGTACCATGTGTTGTCTTCGTAGCGCTTGTAAAAAATAGCACAGCATTCACTTGTCTTGCGAGCTACTGCTCCAAACATTTTATTGACACCATTGCCCTCACACTACAGACCAGTCTTCTTTTATGTGCTCCCCTGGAGGCATTCATGAGCTTTCTTACATACAGCGCCCCCTGCTGGTAAACCATATTATTACATGAACACCTACATATCAACACAGTGACATTTTCTGAAAGCCAGCAAAAATACCTACGTTTTGATGTATAATTTGTGGGGGTTGAGTGGAAATTGAGCGAGTAGGAAGAAGTTGTTTAGACATGAAGAGAAAATTCAGAACGGACCAGCACTCACTCTGACTTAATTGCATAGCAACCATAGCAACGCATGTATTTTCTGAAAAATCACAATTTTGCAACTGAAAACTTAAAGAGAGATAAGATTAAAACGGTAGAAGATCTGAAAAAGCTGAATCAGAGAGGAATAGCCCAATAATCTGAGAACATTTTAAAGTTTGAATGGAGTTTCTAGGTGAAAGTATGACAAAGTAGTTAAGTTTCAAAGACAAGCAAGTTTTAGCAGAATTGTGGAAGTTTTCCATTCATTTCAATGGGACAAATTAAAGGAAAAAAGTGTAATTTTTAAAAAGTATAATAGTAATAAACACCAAAAGTCATTGCCGGAAAGAGGAGAAAGAGCAGAACAGTATAGTTTGAACTGAGAAAATCGGCTGAAAACTGAGGAAGTAGTTAAGTGCCAAAAAGTGTACGGAAGCAACTAGAGGAATAATAATAAAGAAGAAACAGAAACAGGAAAACAATAGTGTGGAAGCCCTTTTAGGGCATCCACACAATAAAGAGAAACAGGAACTCAATAGTGTGGATGCATAAAGCATCCACACAATAAACAACCTGGCAACCTGAGCAGCATCATAGACTAAACAATCCCCTTTAACAGCAGCTCACTGTCAAAAGATGCAGCCCCTGAATTGTGAAACCAATAGGGGTTTGCGATGACTGCTAAAAATGTATTTATAAAGCCATATTTGATAATTAAATATACACACCCTCTCTCCTCACACACTACATTGTGACATTTCTTTTTTCTGAAGGCTTTGGAGAACTCTCTAAATCTGATCATTACCAGTATCTCCCCAATCTGGTACCCATGATTCTTAAGGGGTTTTAGATGTAAGTTGTCCTACTTTTTGATTTGTTTTAGTATAGTTCTTTTTTAATCAAGCTTTTTTAAGGCTATCATATATTTACTTGCATAGATATGAAAAAATCCAGTACTGTCGATGTGCTTCTTTTTCTCATGACAGTATATTTGTATTAGTAATTTCCTAATCCTTTTAGCTGGCATGGGGCTGTGATCGATACTAACCGTGGCACAGAGGGGACTAAGGATGGAGGAAATAAGGAACAGTCACCTACTGGCCAGAAAGCTAAAGACCCAGGTATTACCACTTCCTGTTTAGTGTTTTTCCTCTGAGCACACACAAATTAAAATTTATTGCAGTATTAAAGAAATGTACTACTACTTAGGTGTGTCCTTTAAATTCTTTATACATTTGTGATTTGCTGCTAAATCTCGCTCTGAACTTGAATGGGATAATTGGGCGTATTTGTGTATTGTGTATTCTAGAAGCTGTTCGGCTGGTGGCAGTGCCAGGAAGCTTTCAGACATGCATGGAAGGGTTATAAAGACTTTGCTTGGGGCCATGATGAGCTTAGGCCCGTCTCTAAGTCGTACAGCGAGTGGTTTGGTCTGGGTTTGACGCTAATTGATGCCTTGGATACCATGTGGATCCTCAACCTTAAAGAAGGTATGGTGGCTTGTCTGATTTTTGGGGTTGTCTTTCTTTCTAATATTATAGGATCTTTACACTACAGTATAAAGCACTTCGAGGCAACTCTTGTTGTGAATTGGCACTATATTGCCAAAAATATTCATTTGTCTGCCTTTACACATATTGGAACTTGAGTGACATCCCATTTTAATCCATAGGGTATAATGTGATATATCAACTCTGTTTGGACAGCTTCATTTCCTCGGGGAGGGTTTTCCACAAGGTTTACAAGTGTGTTTATGAGAATTCTTCCAGAAGTGCATTTGTGATGTCAGACACTGATGTTGGACAGAAAGCCTGGCTCTCAGTCTCTGCTCCAATCTATCCCAAAGGTGTTCTGTTGAGTTGATGCCACAGCACTGTGCAGACCAGTCAAGTTGTGGCCTGAATCTTTGTGGCGGAGTTGCTGTCATTCCCAATTGTTTCCACTTTTTAATAATGCCATTAAAACAAACTGTGCAGGTCTGAGATCAGAACCTTTCCGAAACACCAAACTGAGGTCCTGTTTCTGCTGAGATTAGTAACAAAGTTACATGGGTGATTAACTCTATAAACAGTTGCAGCTTTCACTGACAGCACATCATGTGGTACTTTAAACTTTGTATTGTTTTTTTATAGTTAATTTTTGAGTTCCTACAAAGAGTGAAAATAAGATGATTTGTCTGTTGTCACTGGGTGGTGCTGAGGTCTGAATTTAAGGGCAGCTCCTGTAATCACAAAGAAGAACAACAGAAGCATCACAAACTAAAATATAAAGTTTGTCCCTCAAAGCTGATCCTTCTGTCCTCACACACTTCTGGAACTTTAGTTCTTGTCTTACTTTTTTTTTTTTTTTTGGTAAGTTCTATAGTTCTGCTGACATTAGCTGTTTTTATTTTATATTTTTTTTAAAAAATAAAGCCTCATACACTATCAGATTTTCCTATATAATGTTTGCCTTTGAGTTGTTGGTGCTTTTTAAATGGAGAGCTGCAAAGGTGAGATGATGGAGCAGGTTTCAGTCTGCTCCTACATCATGGTCACCAACATATGGAGATATCACCAGTGTTTGAGCTGCTTCCTGGTAATTGAACAACAAATATTAATGCTCCAAATTATGTCTCTCAAAGGATGTAAGCTGTATGGAGTGCTGCACATGGAACTTTTATCTATACCTCATTAACAATAATTCACACTGGTGTTTTTTTTTTGTTTTTTTTTTTTAACCTAAATATTTAAAATAAACTAAGTAAAACAAAAATTAAAATTTTAGTCAGTGCTTAAAAAAAATAAATAAATCAGTGGAAAAATTAAACATGCATTTTAACTTAAGTTGCCAAATGGCCATAGTTAGTTTCAGTACATAAATATTGGGCTTTGCTATTTTAATCCATAATTTATGATTAATGAGGGGTTATTGAAGTGCCAGCTTTTTTTAAGTAAATGTTACTGTCCATATAGATGTGGCAGAAGACAGAAAACAAGCTGTTTGCACCTATTTAATAATCAGCCTGTTGCTATTACAGTATAATACTCACAATAAAAGTAAAGTAATGGTAGTTAGTGACTGAGCAGCCCGGTGCTTTTCTCTTGATTTCTTCAGTCAGGGTAAATTCATTCTACTGCACGGATTAGCTAAACAAACTTTACAAAACAAGTTTCCCTGACAGCTGAGTGCTCATCTTAGCTAGCTAGCTAGCTGAGTAAGTTGGTTACGGATTAGCTTACAAATTAATTTAACTTACCGAGACAGTGCGGCGGGGCCTTGGATCATTCTGTCAGCTAGTCCAGTTTACGGAATAACACCTCAGGGTGTCAGTTTAAAACAGTCGGTCGTGGTTTTGGGACGTCAATGCTGGCCCTCCTCTCAGGCCAGCACGCCCCCGGACGCCAAAACAGTCCCAGCAAATTAAAGCTGAAAAAAAGTGAATTGAAACTGAAAAACAAATTATGTGGGAAAACCTGGTTGTAAGTGTTTTAATTTAATTTTGATATTTGAAGTTTCAATTAATCTTTCACTGTCAATTTTTTTTTTTCCACCTTCAGTACAAAATTTTTCACTACATTCATTTCAGCTACAATATTATTTTTCCGTTTCAATTTAAGGTGGCATCATTTTAACCGCATAGATTTGAACTATTTACTGATGGATTTAATAATTCATTTTGGAAAAATGGATTTAAAAATAGTGTGTTATTTTAAATTTAATTATTAAATAATAAATTACTTAATGTTTGAATAAATAGAATATTGTAAATGAATTTACAAATGCATAATTTATTGTACACTTCATTATTTAAGGACATATCTTTATTTCGATGCGTGTGGCTTTTGTGGTCCTCCACAGTTGGGTGCATGTGTTGGTGTACAGGAGAGTATGTGGTGTAAAAAGTGAGTATGACTCTATGAAAAGGACAACATCCAGAATGAAACTTGTATTACAACCCTCTGAGCAGATCTTTATTGAATGTACTTGATCGGTTGGTCACTTACCTGGTACAGTGGTTCCTGAGTGAGGCAGCTGAGCTCCCTGAACTCCAGCTGGATGCTTGTAACTTCAGCCACAGTGCTGTCTGAGGTCCAATGAGGTGGGTGTGCTGTACCTTTCCCAATGTTCACATCAGAGTAGGGGATCTTAGAAGGTGTGTTGAAGGCTGGCATCAGCCTGGAACCAATATCTTTCTGTGGAGGAATGGAAATTTCATGTCTATAGCTGAGCAATATATTAATGACTAACCTTGTATTGTGGATGGATTATCTCAGTTGTTCTCTTGACTGAAGTTTGGTCCGTTTACAACATCCTGCCATGCATTTGCATCTGTCCCTAACTATTGGGAACCCTCACATTAACTTTTATCAAGTGGAGAAAAAAAAAAAGTTGGCATTCATCCTCCAGCTTCACTGCGTTTATGTTATGCCATAGCTGTGTCGTTAGCGATCACGTAGTACATCATTATATACCAGCTAGCCCAACTTCAGTAACCCTACAAACGTCACTGCTGTTTAGTTTTCTGTCTTCATTTTTGTTGGAAGTAATAACAGAGCTGTATGTTTTAATTTTTTCAGAAATCTCTAAGTCAGAACATGGTATATCCTGTTTAGGTGGAAACTAGCAGGCTGACTTCCTGCTAACTTCTAGTTCTGTTAAATTTAATAAATTCTGTTTTCTTGGATGCTGGATATTAAACTTAATTGTCACACCTGGTAAAGCAGCAACGCTGATCATTTTATTAAAGGTGAAAGAATTTAGACAGTTTTGAACTCTCAGTGATGCCACGGTGTTCGTTTGACTTTGCAACCTGAAGCGGACAGAGTTTTGGAGTTTACTGACTATGGTAGCCATATTGCTCCAACAATCCATCAAGCGGTGCGGCTTCGTAGCTTACCAAAGTCGTACTAAAACATTTTTTGACAGATTTGAGCGCCACATAAAATCGGTTCGAGGTCAGTAAACACAACCAGAATTCATACATAAGACCCACCAGATTATAAGGCGCACTGTCGATTTTTGAGAAAATTTAAGGATTTTAAGTATGCCTTATAGTGCAGAAAATACAGTAAACAATTTTTTGTCACCCTCTGGCAGTGCATACACATTTACTAATGTGACAAGACTACTGTCTGTTCTCCCTTTAACAACTACATATCTACCTTCTTTATCCTCACCTTCCTCAGTCATTTAAAAATTAATGGTGTTTGATCTCAGGGTAGTTACAACACTTCTCCTGCTTTTCTTATGTGAGCTGAAGAATAAATTTGTATATCCAAATTTTCTAATTACTCTGCCCATTAATTTCTTATGTTTATGATTACAGTAGACACCCACAAATAAACAAAACGATAAGAACAATAACTTTATGAACTACTAACCCCAAAAAAGCTTGAACAGCAGAAGTAGAAAAAATACCTTTGACTCCCACTATTTGGGAAAAGCGTCTCTCTCACCTCGACCCCGTTGGCTGGTCTAGGGATGTTTCTCCCATAATAAGAGAGCCCTATGTAAGGTTTAGGAAACTGTAAAAATGCCTCCATCCTAATTGTCCAACTCCTGCTGCTGGTGCAACTGTTCTAATGAATTGAAAAGACTATAACATCACATGTTGAATAGGAATGGTGGCAAAATTGGACATCCTCTAATAAGAAAATTCTGATATTATTTCACCTAGAACTGGATTCAAGATCATTCAGCTTGTTTTGAATACTTCTCTGTCATTTAATCCACTTGGTGAGCGCTTCGGCCAGCTCCACAAATGCGTCCTTAACTCGTCCATTCCTTTTAACAGTCCTTTCATTCCTTCAGTTATTTTGTCGAGTTTGTTGCCCATCTTCTAATGTAGAGAATTAATGTCCTTTCGTAGACTGTCGTGATACTCTTTCAATTCCGACTTGAGCGATTCGAAAGCTCTCAGCAAATCGTTCTGACATATGTCAGCTCCAGGGTTAGTGTTAGCTTGCGATGAGACCAAAGATGGGCAGTAACGTGTTACTTGTAATGCACTGGGACACATCTCCCAACACCAACTGCATCAAACGTTGAAAGGTAGCTGGGGCATTTTTCATGCCAAAGGCCATTACGGTATATTGCATGAAGTGGTCAGGGGTGAAAAATGCAGAAATATCTGAAGCTTTGGAAGTGAGAGGCACCTGCCAGTAGCCTTTAAGGAGATCGAGTTTGGTGATGAATTTGGCAGGGCCTATGCTGTTGATGCAGTCTTCCATACGAGGAAGCGGAAACGAGTCAGAGACCGTTACAGCATTTACCTTCCGATAATCTGTGCAGAAACGGGGTGTGCCATCAGACTTAGGCATCAGTAGACATGGGGAGCTCCAGGGGCTAAGTACTCAACTTCCTTTTTCATCACCTCACGCTTGGCGATGGGGCAGCGGTATGCATGCTGCTTGATTGGGCCTGCATCCCCAACATCAATGTCATGCTCACAAACATTGGTACGGGAGGGTACGTCACTAAAGAGAGACGGGTAGGAGTGCAACAAACCAAGTACATCTTTACACTGGGACGGAGGAAGATGAGACAGGTGGGTCTTGGCCTTAGCTAAAAAAAAAACAGAATTTGACAACCGCCCAAGTAGTAATATACCTATACTTTTTTTTTTTTTGCCCCCCCCCCCCACCCGCATGGGCATGTGCGCGTGAACGGACTTTGCAAGTGCATGTGCGCGTAAACGGACTTTGTACATGCTTGTGAGTTCAGGGGTCATATGAGTTTACATGTGTTTAATAGCGTTTTATTTAATGAAACCATTATGTGTTTTAATTAAGCTGTTTTAAAGGATTGTATAGGTCTCAGAGTTCTGTTATTTAGACATAGATGATTTAATTTAACTAGTTTAGGAGTATTTTGCTTTTTCTTTAGTGCTTTCGAACAGTCACAGGAGCAAATAGTTTTTAAACAGAAAGTTTTTTTTTTTCACCTTCTAAAACCATGTATTCCCACACGCATCAGTGTTTCATACAGCCTGTTGAACAACAGAAGCCTTGTGATAAATATTTTATATGATTTTGAGACATGGTATCACAACGGCAAACATGAGGCCAACTTTGTGTGTGCGTCTGATCTGAAGGGCAACAAGTTCTCATTTAATACGTTAAAATGTGTGGCAGCGTTTGTGCAGCATTACAGACGCCCGAGGTTTCGTAGGTACACGTTCATAGCACATAACGCATCCGGATTCGATAATTACATACTTTTGGAGTACTTCGTCAAGCAATGTATAACGCCTACCGTCACAATGAGAGGGAGCGGTGTGATTTTGATGCATGACAAGGAGTATGACCAGTGGTGGATTGATTCGTTCAGCTTTTTGCCCATGGGTCTTGCCAAAATTCCCTCTGGTTTAGGTTTTCAAGACCTACAGAAGGGCCGTTTCCCACACAGATTCAACACTAGGGATAACGAGTATTATGTTGGCCCATACCCAGACCCCTCCTTCTATGGCTATGAGCGCACGTCTGAAAGTGGTAAGGCGAGTTTCATGGAATGGTACCAGACTGCCTCACAGAACACCTTTGATTTTCAGGCTGAACTCAGGCGCAACTGTGTTAACGATGTTGATGTCCTGCGTAAAGCATGCAGCATATATCGTGACACACTACTGGGTTGTACACAAGTTGATCCATTCATGCACACCACCCTGGCTGCATTCAGTATGGGTGTGTATAAAACACTGTTTCTGCCTAGAGACACGCTCGCTCTCACGTATGATGGTGCATACGTTGAGCAGAATAAGACGTTTTCAAACGTCTATTGAATGGCTTCAATATGTGTCCCACACCACCAGCACAGTGATAAAACACGCTCTCAGAGGAGGTGAACAGAGGGTTGGGCCATATTTTGTGGACGGCTTTGACCCCACAAGTAACACGGCTTACGAATTTGCAGGATGTTTTCACCACGGATGTGTTAAATGCTACCCTGAGAGTGAAGTAAATCCTGTCAGCAAAGCGTCCTACGGACTGCTGCATCGTATCTTTTGTGACAAAGTGGATGCACTGAAATCACAATACAGTTTGAGCGTTGTTGTGATGTGGGAGTGCGAATGGGCTGCCTTGAAGCAGACAGACCCTCCAGTTGTGGCTTTCATGCATATCTCCGAAAGTTGAATCTGTTCATCTGGACGTAGCGTTTTGTGGGAGAAATGTTTCGTCACTCATCCAAGTGACTTCTTCAGACTGAAGTCACTTGGATGAGTGATGAAACGTTTCTCAGAGACATAAACTCTCTCTGATGACACCCTTCTGCCTATAGACAAGAACAATTTGTTAATTATAGACGATGTAATGAACGATGCCGCTAACAATTTAGAAGTACAAAATGTGTTCACAAAGTATGTGCATCATAGGAATTTGAGTTGTATATATCTGGTTCAGAATTTGTTTATTCAAGGAAAATCCAGTAGAACTATTTCCTTGAACACTAACTACCTAATATTGTTTAAAAATCCTAGAGATAAATATTAAATCATGCTTTTAGGTAGACAAATGTTTCCCGGTAATACTAAATATTTTTTTTGAAGCGTTTAATGATGCTACATCCGCAACATACGGGTATCTTTTAATAGACTATAAAGCCAAGACCCCGGACTATTTAAGACTCACAACAAATTTACTGTCAGACCGTCCGGTTGTTTATATCCCAAAACAAAAAACAGTGAAGAGGTGAAAGGATGTTATCACGCATGCGGAGGAATCTCTCTGTTGGAGTTGATATAAAAGTCTCCACCTGTTCTACGCAGAGTTATTATTAGCAATGCAAACTTGGATTTCATCAATGCTTTGTGTGAGATAGCCTTTAACGTATTGCATGGTAACATTCCACTGACCAATCAACAGTACAAACAGCTAAAAAAGAAAAAATCTCTAATCAGACTGATTGCTGACAAAAAAATAAAAACTTTGGTTGATTGTCTTTCTCTCTTTCTCTTTTTCAATCTGGTGGGTTTTTACTGCCGTTATTAGGGGCTGCAATCCCTTTCATCACCAGTCTGATAGCAAATAGGTGAAAATGGAACATGTGCAAAAGATGTTTTTGGTGCCCCAACATCAGTTGGACTTACTGAAGCAACCGCCACAGCACACAGGCAACATCAGACAGCAGGCTCAGAATGACTTGGACAAGGAAATGCTTCAGGTGTTGCAAGAATCAGACATAGATGTGTATGAGAAAGCTAAAAAATACAGCGATATTCTCCAAAGATACCTAGCACTTGTGAGACAAAGGGCCCGTGAAAAGAGCATATTGTCTTTATCCCTACCGGAGCAGCTTAACACAGAGGTGCAAACCCCTCCTGCGGACACCCCTCTTGCTTATGGTGCTGAAGGTGTGAAGGATTTTATCGCAGAGAATGTTTTGACACACATATCTAAAAGGAGTAGGAGGAATGCAGAACTCATTCTATCAGCTCTGAACCGTTCGCCAAACACTATTTCTTACAATGACAAAGGCGAAATTGTTATTGATAAACACACTATACCGGTTTCACACATTTATGATCTGATTAAAGCCGTCACATCCACACACACACCTTCTGAAGGTTTCAGACCTATAGGCTGGACAGAGTTTTTAAAGGCTGTTTCAGTTTTAAACATACCGTTATCAGCCATATCCAATGCTGGCGTACGTAAGACCCTAGCCTTGTATAAAACAGATCACACAATGCCTGAAGACACTGTTTTTTTTTTTGTTTTTTTTTTGTTTTTTTTAAAAAACGTACGCCTAGAAAGAACACACCGGGCGTCTCACTGCGTGATAGTACATTAAAGAAAAAAATAAAGAAAAAACATAAATTAAAGGGTGGTCCTGTCGAGTGGTTGGATTTTTGAATTCAGACTATTTCTTATCACAGCTGTAATGTTGTTGTTGTTTTTCTGCCTAAAATATTGCCTGTTTGTTGTTTTTCTACCGTAATTTTTTTCACTAGCTATTAGATTGTTTTCTTTTATTACAGTTTTTTTTCTATTATTGTTTTTATTAATGTATAATGTTTGATTTCTTTATTACTCTTGAAGCCTGTATGATGTGACTGTATAATATATGCAACATTTTGATAATAAATACCATTGACTCGATTAAATCATGCTCTCATATCGTCTTTTATTATAACCACTAGTACACATCAGTATCCTTGTTGCGCACACACACATAATCGCTACATCCTGCCACAGGTTCTATGTTGTTGACAAAGCGACACACCATAGCATCATTACAAGTTAAATTAGTAGAATACATGTTAAGCAAACGTGAATAAGATACACCATTTTGTATATGAAATTTAAAAAAAATACACAATGTTGACTGCATGTGATGGAGAAGTCATTCTGCACTTGTTTTCCTGAATATAAAATAGTGGAACAGGTTTTTTTAGAACAAACACCTTTATCTCTGGTGGAAAACGGTCTAGTGAGTTTCCAAAACTATCAAAAAAATAACCGCGTTTGTCTCTCAAAATATAAACAGCAAGCCAGTGTTCCCCGGGCATTGTAGAAGGGTGAGTGTTTACAATAGCCATAGCAGGCAGTCTTTGAAGCTGTGCATTGGGTAGCTGATCGCTGGCTAACACCCCTAGAAAATGTGTGTTTTTATTGATAATCCTGCCGATCACAGATGTTAGCTCTATAGTGTTCATGACCGTGTTTGCTGTCTCAATAGTAATCCAAGAGCACCTGTCTCATATTAGATATTTCAATGACTGAATCAAATACCGAATAACACAAGATGTTCATTGTGTGGGGTAGCGGGTTTCTGAAACGGGCTTCAAGCCTCACGTTCCCAGTTTTAATTAACGATACATTGCCTGAATGTCCTTCGTCAGCTTCCAGATTGAAACAGAATAATGTATACCCGTTACCAAAGTCGTTACGCGATATGGCAAGTGCCCTGTCCTTTAAATGTCTTCCAGTGGTTTGTATCAGCTGATAGAATTCTCTGGTGTATTGTTTTCTCTGAAAATTTGGCTGGAACGGTTTAGCAGGATAAGCCTGACCATCAGCGTATAAAGAAATGAATTCTACATCACAGTTTTCGAAATTAAATGGGTTACGGGTGGGACTTCCTGTAAAAGCTTCATTATCAATGAATGCAATGATGACAAATTTAGGTATCCTGCCCATAAATAAATTGTCATTAGTTGATATTCGAGACCCTGCTGGTATGGAGAAAGTCTTTAAAGATACTCTGTCTATAGCATATTTTGCGTTGGCATGGTGCAATGCCTTGCTGTGCGCAAGTCTGACGCTCGGTGATATACTAACTTTCTTGACAAAGAGACTGGCTGAGACAATTTTAACTCTGTATGCATTGGCATCCGCTGTCATGAGAGCAAATTCGTCTTTAGAACGCACAAATTTCAGTGACAGGTCGATTCCATTAAGTAACAGTTTTTCTTGAAAAAACAGATCTGCGTGTACAGGAGCTATCAATTCAACAATGCTGCTATTCGCTGTATATTCGCCTCTGGTCACAAGGCCCTGGTTGTCCCCTTCTATGGATGTGTCATTCATGTGTGATGCTGTATCCTTACAGAATAACCCTGTGCTGAACTGTGTGTCTAAAGTGTCCTTATTATAATTGATAAGACATTCTATCACACCTCTGTATGGATACGTGTTGGATGATTGACTAATGAGCGTGTGTCCCAAATTAACATCGCATCCGGGATAATTAATAAATCCCACGTTAGCATCTCTAGCCAGGTTTGAGCCATCAGCGTTTGTGATTCTCACACGTGTGTAGATATGTATCATTTAGATCCAGGTAGTCTTCGCCAGACGATGAGATGTAAAACTCTATCGGACCTCCATCAGTGATTGCCGAAACAGGAGGTATTTCAATAAACGTACTTTTCTCAATGCTAGTCTGTGTGTAGGGAACAGTAAACAGGTCCAGCTCTGTTTTTACACATTCTCCAAATTGACTGTGTAACAGCGCCATTTAGAATATGTCAAATGCTGTAGTTTTTGAACGCTTGGTTCTGGGTCTTTTGACTCTGCGTGACGGTGTCCGTTTGTTGGATCTTCTGGCTGATTTTGTGGTTTTACGCTTTCTAGACAGTGTGCGTGCTGTGGGTGGGGTTTTTGAAGTATTGGGCGTATACACATACACTCCGTTACCGTCCTGCTTAGTGGTTGTGGGCTTAGTTATGTTGGATATGACATCAGACACTATTCCTGACGCTGCGGTTTTTAGGTGGGGTTTGAGTGTACTGACTCCTTTTTTTTAAACAGTGGTACTGCAAATCTAAATAAGCTGCGGAACAATCCGCCTAGACCTGCGCCATATTGCATGCTGGTCCCTATATACCCTCCCAAATCACCCCCAGTTTGCGCGATGTAATATTTTAGATATTTTGCATCATCTGTGTTGTAGACACTCATCCTTTCTTTTTTAAAATTGCTGTCTTATCGGACGGAAGTGTAGCTTGACAAACACTTTACCGTATAAAAAGGGTATATGTTGATTCTGATAGTCTTTCAAATCAATTTCTATGTCGTCGATTAATGTCTTTGACACAGGTGTGTAGTGTGGGCTGTCAAATTGCAAAATGGCTACGCGCCGAACATCATCTGTGATATTTATAGCCCTTAATAGCCGCGCGTGGGCGTCACCCACAAGTTGATAATCGGCGATATCTGCATAAATAAACATGTTGTATTTTCCCCCGTATATGTCAGCAGGATGTGGTGCGTATGTGTTTTTATAATGAAGTACAAATGGTTCTTCTGTTTTGAATCCTAGGATTTCTGCCAGTCTCCCTCTAAATGTGAGAACGCTGCCTCTAGGCCCCATAACACTGACATAGTTACTAACGGTGTTGTATTGTGTTTTAATGTCCGCCGTGCCTGGCTGCTGTTGGCATTTCAAATTAAATTCTTTTATTATCTGCTCCACAGAGGTATAATGACCCACAGACAGCTCAATCGTCGTTACGGATAGGGCGTCGAAAAGACAGCCAAGTGCGCGGGTACTGTATCTCTATAACAGCTACCTCATACTGATGATTCAAAACAATAGGTTTTGCTAACTTTGTTCTAAAATTAGATATCTTATTGCCTGGGTAAACATGAGCTGACGCATTCGAGAAGAGGGTCACATAAAAGCCTGCCTTGTTGTTCTTTTTATCCATCTTTCTTTACTCTGTCTCTGCACAGTGCTGAATGAATGACTGCAGAGCTGTGTCATCAGGGTTAATCACACCTCGATGATGTCTTTTTCTGGAATCCATGAATTAAAACTTGTTGGCCATCCTAACCATTTTACTAGAGCCATCTTTTTTCGGCCCACTTTTTTTCGAGCCAATATGCTTTCAATTTTAAATGTTTTGTTTTTATCAACAATCACACGTTGTATTTCAGGCTCATAAAATGTGCCTTTCAACACCTCTCCTGCTAGATCGGCTAGTCTGTACACTGGGGGCTGTCTCCCTATACGTTCTTTGATTGTGAAAATCTCATTGGTGTAGGTTTGTTCGTATCCTTTTCGAAACACTCCTCTCAGTTTTGATATTCGTATGGTGTCGCCAACATTAAATTTAAAACGCACGTTCCTCTGAGGCTTGGTTTTGTACAGGATGTTAAAGACCAGCTTCTCATTATCCTTATTTACCTCAGCCGGAGCCATTTGGATAGACCTGTGATAAGCATTGTTATATGCCTGTGTGAGCTCCGAGATGACGTGTACATATCTCCTTGAGTTGACGGATGTTAAGTACTTCCACATTCTACCCTTGAAGCTGCGGTTGAATCTTTCAACAATACTAGATTTAACCTCACTAGCTGTTGAGAAATGTTTGATGTTATATCGCTTCATTAGCTGTTTAAAGGTTGTATTATAAAACTCTTTGCCTTCATCTGTTTGTAGTTTTATAGGGATCCTTCTCTCAGCAAGTATATCTTCAAATGCGGGTGCTACGGCTGGGCCCGTCTTGGTTGTGAGACATCTAACCCATGCATATTTTGAGAATACGTCTATACATGTTAGTAGGTATCTAACATTAACATTATCTGTCATGTATTCAGACATATCAATCAGATCGGCTTGAAACGGTTTGTCGATTCCATTAACCAATACCCTATTTCTGGGAAAGTGGATCCTAACTGGTTTATGGAGTGCGTAAGTGTCATCTCATTCTAAATAATGTTTGACCTGAGATAATGAGGGTTTTACACCTGTTGCCTCGGCGGTAGCTATACGGAGCTTATTTAAACTGGCCAAACGGGCAGGATGGGCCGGATCATGATAAATTTTATACAAGGTGTTTTTCATGATGCATGCAAGACACAAATGATAAAGATGTTGGTGTTAACATGTCTTTTTATTTCATTCATACAGACAATGAATACTGAACACCATACATTAAACCAGGTGTTTCCCAATCCAGTAGTTACCAATCATGCGAAGCATGGCTGGTTTAACACGACGGGCATAACGACTTGCTTCTAGCAGCTGTGCAATATTGTCGTTAATTGCGCATACTATACAGGGAGTGCAGAATTATTAGGCAAGTTGTAATTTTGAGGAATAATTTTATTATTGAACAACAACCATGTTCTCAATGAACCCAAAAAAACTCATTAATATCAAAGCTGAATGTTTTTGGAAGTAGTTTTTAGTGTTAGCTATTTTAGGGGGATATCTGTGTGTGCAGGTGACTATTACTGTGCATAATTATTAGGCAACTTAACAAAAAACAAATATACCCATTTCAATTATTTATTTTTACCAGTGAAACCAATAACATCTCCACATTCACAAATATACATTTCTGACATTCAAAAACAAAAACAAATCAGCGACCAATATAGCCACCTTTCTTTGCAAGGACACAAAAGCCTGCCATCCATGGATTCTCTCAGTGTTTTGATCTGTTCACCATCAACATTGCGTGCAGCAGCAACCACAGCCTCCCAGACACTGTTCAGAGAGGTGTACTGTTTTCCCTCCTTGTAAATCTCACATTTGATGATGGACCACAGGTTCTCAATGGGGTTCAGATCAAGTGAACAAGGAGGCCATGTCATTAGTTTTTCTTCTTTTATACCCTTTCTTGCCAGCCACGCTGTGGAGTACTTGGACGCGTGTGATGGAGCATTGTCCTGCATGAAAATAATGTTTTTCTTGAAGGATGCAGACTTCTTCCTGTACCACTGCTTGAAGAAGGTGTCTTCCAGAAACTGGCAGTAGGACTGGGAGTTGAGCTTGACTCCATCCTCAACCCGAAAAGGCCCCACAAGCTCATCTTTGATGATACCAGCCCAAACCAGTACTCCACTTCCACCTTGCTGGCGTCTGAGTCGGACTGGAGCTCTCTGCCCTTTACCAATCCAGCCACGGGCCCATCCATCTGGCCCATCAAGACTCACGCTCATTTCATCAGTCCATAAAACCTTAGAAAAATCAGTCTTGAAATATTTCTTGGCCCAGTCTTGACATTTCAGCTTGTGTGTCTTGTTCAGTGGTGGTCGTCTTTCAGCCTTTCTTACCTTGGCCATGTCTCTGAGTATTGCACACCTTGTGCTTTTGGGCACTCCAGTGATGTTGCAGCTCTGAAATATGGCCAAACTGGTGGCAAGTGGCATCTTGGCAGCGGCACGCTTGACTTTTCTCAGTTGATGGGCAGTTATTTTGCGCCTTGGTTTTTCCACACGCTTCTTGCGACCCTGTTGACTATTATGAATGAAACGCTTGATTGTTCGATGATCACGCTTCAGAAGCTTTGCAATTTTAAGACTGCTGCATCCCTCTGCAAGATATCTCACTATTTTTGACTTTTCTGAGCCTGTCAAGTCCTTCTTTTGACCCATTTTGCCAAAGGAAAGGAAGTTGCCTAATAATTATGCACACCTGATATAGGGTGTTGATGTCATTAGACCACACCCCTTCTCATTACAGAGATGCACATCACCTAATATGCTTAATTGGTAGTAGGCTTTCGAGCCTATACAGCTTGGAGTAAGACAACATGCATGAAGAGGATGATGTGGACAAAATACTCATTTGCCTAATAATTCTGCACTCCCTGTATGTTGTGATGATCTCAGTTCAGTCATGGTGTGTTCAGCAATCCTGCTGAATTGTGTTCCAGTCCCATCGACTGTGTACGAGCGTACAAACAGGCGAATGGCAGGGATGAATCGGTCTGTCTTGAGCCTTATCATCACATCGTCATAGTAGGTGTCAAAGAAATACTCGGACAATTTGTGCACGCAACTGTGTTGCACTGGACTGGGATGAGCTGTTTGACATCCGTAGGATGTATCCTGTAGAAAGTCAATTAGCGCCAACATCACCAGGTGGTGGGTTGCAAGCTTGATGTCGATTATGGTTTCCTCACACAGCCCCAATCCTGTAGGATCCTGCAGCAGCTGTGGAGAGGGGGGAGGAGGTGGTGGGGTCTGGATTAACAGCGATGGGGGCGGGGAGTCTGGTGTGTCTGTGAGGTCCCACGGTTGCATGTCTCCCTCTGAAAAATGAGAACAATAAAAAAAATGTTATATTTTGTTGCATAGATGCGCGCGCACGCACACACGCACGCATATTTAACCTACCATTTGGTTTATTTAGTTGTTGGACAGCCTTGTGATTTTAGGTTTGCACAGGGTAGAATGCAAGCCAGTCTTCGGGCAAGTCGCAAAATCATCAAAAACAAGGCGTTTTCTAATACCCTCATACGCAGGGTATAGCAGAAATGCTGCAGTATACGGTCATACGTTTTAGTGACACCCAAATGACCTGACCACGCATGATCATGTGCTAACTGTAGCACATGCCGCCGCAGACTTGTCGGAACCACTATCTGCCACACTGTACTCCAGTCTTCGCCAGGCCTTGGGGTCCACTTGCGCATCAATAAACCTTCCCAAACGAAAAATGTCTGCTTCTTGCTCCCCTCACCACCCTTATCCTGAGCTGCAGCGGTAAAACACTTAACTAATGAAGGGTCTTCTTTGTGAGCCTTCACAAGTGCTTCCCGGGTGAGCAGAAAAGGAGCTCCAGACTCAGGGGCTGGCTCAACCACACTTTGAGCCGACTCTAAGGCTCCATTATCTCCCTTATCAGTACAGGGCATCACATCCGTCTCTAGAATAGAGCCAATCACTGATTCTGACAAATCAACCCCCCCACCTTGGTGCTGGGCACGTAAACGAGTCAGAACGCTCACCGGGAACACATCCGGGTGCTGCTGGCTGAGGGCATCTAGCACAGGCTCTATAACAGGATTGTTGGTCACCTCAGGGGTAGGATAAACTTTCCCACCCGCGATATCATTTCCCATTATAAAATCCACCCCATTAATCGGGAAAGAAGGCCACACACCCACTGAAAAGAAACCACTCGCCAGCTCACTCTGCACCCAAATACGATGGAGGGGAGCAGACACAAAACTCATCCCAACACCTCTCACAATGATGCTAGCGTCACAGTCAGACTTCTGATCAAACTCAAGCACACTGGCTAGTATGAGGGACTGTGAGCCACCAGTATCACGCAGAATGGTCACTTCACGCTTGTCCTCGGGTTTACCAGACAGCAAAACTGTCCCCTTAAAAATGAAGGGCTTAAAACACTCATCCGGGGTCTCAGGGGAGGGGGGCCTACTGACAGGAGGCATGGTTTTAATCAGCCCCACCCCTTTTGGTTTACGTGAAGTTGAGACTGATTGTTTCTGTTCATAAGCCTCACAATCTGCGATCAAATGGCCAGACTTAAAACAGAAAAAACACTTCCGGTCTGCCTTGGGAAAAAACACTCTTTGGGTGCTGTGCAACGGTCGATGCCTTTACTGGGGCATCACGTCTGTCATACTTGCTGACACAAGAACCTCAGCCACGCCGCCTGGGTGCTTTTGTGCAACAATGGCATTCCTCTATGAGCATTAGCCTTGGAAGCCAGGTCAGTGGATTTGCAGGGCACCAGGAAAGAACACCTTTTTCCCCCTGGCAAAATCAAGATAAGACTGACCCGGTCCCCTTTTCAACCCCCGAAACGCTGCCTATAGGCTTCTGGGACCAGCTCATAAGCCAGCAGGATAGCACTTTTCAGCTTATAGTCCAGGCTGTCCTCAGCTGACAGCAAGGAACAAACTGCCTGAGCCTTACCTGCCAGCTTACATTGGAGCAAAATGGCCCACAAATCCCGTGGTCAGTGCAAAGCTGTGGCTATCCATTCAAACGATTCAAAGTAGCAGTCAACCTCAGTATCTCGGAACACCGGAACCAGACGACTGTTTTTCCCTACATCAAACGGTGTGTCTGCCTGGCGAATGGAGGCAGCCGGAGGAAGGGAAGCCTGCTGGAGTTCCAGCTGTCGCAACTTAACAGCTGTCTCCGCCTCCACCTCCACCTTTTTCAATTCAACCTCCCTGGCTCTGGCAAGCTCTGCGTCTAAACGCCTAAGCTCCAACTCCTTCTTTAGCTGGAACTCCCTCTCACGTTCCTCCTTTTCCAACTGGAGACGAGCCAGGCGTACACGGAGCTTAGCATCTTGCTTCGAGCCTACACTTGATTCAATGGAGAGAGGTTCAAAGCGAGGCAATGTCATGGGTTGGTCCTCAGGCAGCCCCTGAGCAACAGGTGTAGACACCGATGGACCTATAGCTTGAGCTGGCACCTGCGGAACAGGCTGAGATGCTTCACCATGCTCAAGTGGACTGGCAGACACTGGCAAGGCCACTAACCCTTTCTCCACCAAGCCAGACAAGAGCAGCTTTCAGCTCAGCCTTACGCAGAGCCGTGGAGACAGAAATGCTATACAATGATGCCACCTCATGCAAATCCCTCTTCCTACAGGCGTCCAGCTGGACAAGCGAAGGGTTTTCCTTAAACACGGCAATATCAAAGGTAGCCATCAGAACTAAAACAAAAAACTATTTGAGGCTAACAATAACAACAAAGAAGCACCACCTCCAATACACAAATGAAAAACAGGTGGGAAATGTGTGGCCACAGGTTAACCAATAAATAAAAATACCACCAACCCTCTCCCCAGACCTACCTATTAAAATTTCAGCCTAGTTAGCTTCTGGAGTGTACCAGGCTCGAGGGAACTTTAAAGGCTAAGCATGAAGTGCACAAAGCACCGACAAGCCTACCCCCGACAGGGAACTAATCCCCACCCGGGATTACTCCAAAAATAAAAAAGGCAAAATAAAAAATGAGTGCCTGAAGGAGGAGCTTACGCTCAGCTAGACACTCCCCTGTGCTAACTGGAGAGAGAGCGCAGCAGATACAATACAACTAAACAAGCTACCGGCAAACAACTCACTAAAACTCAATTGCTGTTCCTTCCATTCATATCCCGGACGAGCCCCCACATTGTTACGTTCCCCCCGAAGGGGTCTAGGCGTGCGAGTGAGGGGACCAGTAACAAATGGGTCCGGAAACAGAATGAAAAGGAAAACAGTTGTTCTGTATTAATATAGTTTTATTACAAATGATATTAACTTAAAGAGCCGGCAATGCCGTTTTACCTTTAATGCCAAAGAAACAACAGAATCACTCGCAGCAACAAAAGACAAAAAACTACTAAACAATAAAGGGAGGCACTTCCCCACACTTCTTGCTTTACTCCTCACCACGGGGAGACACTCTCAGGGCCCACAAGCCCGTCTACTCACTACTCAGAAGGAGGCTGTCTGTCCAAGACCTAGCACAAAAACCGTGTAGAGCCACCGAGGGAAAAACCACCCTGCTCACAGCTCATCCCCAGCTTAAATAGCCTCAGAGGTGATTGCTGAGTCAGGTGGGAAACGAGGCTAATCAAGAGCAGCTGTGTCCTGGGGAGAGAGGAGAGTGAGAGAGACAGAGGGTAGGAGTGGTAAGAGAGGAGGAGGCGGGGAGAACGGGCAAACACCCCACCCACACACTCCCACAGCCTCACAGGATGTAACAAAACAAAAAAAAAAAAAAAAAATATTTTATTTTATGTGCTGGAATGTGCAGAAAATAGGTTTAAATGTTAAACAAATTTCTTCCAGTCAGAGAATGTTGCATATAATTTAATTTTTGCTTGATGCATAAAGTTAAAAGATTAAAACTAATAAAGTTTTAAAAAGAGACTTTTCCATTTGATTACATTTTGTATGATGAATTATGCAGAAAAAGTAGAATTGGACTGAAAGATCTATCGCTTTATTACCTATTCAGGTTGTAAATCGTGTTTTTAAAAACTAACTAAGTAATTACTTAGGAAAATAAGTAATCAGTAAAGTAACGGGATTACTTTTTGGGGTAAGTAATCAGTAATTAATTACTGATTACTTTTTTCAAGTAACTTGACCAACACTGGTTGAGACATGGCTCAGGGGGTTGGGAAGGGCACCTGTAACCGGAAGGTCGCCGGTTTGATCCCCGGCCTCTCTGTCCTGGTCGTTGTGTCCTTGGGCAAGACACTTTACCCTACCGCTTACTGGTGTTGGCCAGAGGGGCCGATGGCGCGATATGGCAGCCTCGCTTCTGTCAGTCTGCCCCAGGGCAGCTGTGGCTACAACCGTAGCTTGCCTCCACCAGGGTGTGAATGTGAGTGTGAATGAATAATGTCATTGTAAAGCGCTTTGGGTGCCTTGAAAAGCGCTATATAAATCCAATGCATTATTATTATTGCTAGCTTTTGCAGACAAGTTGTTTTTATCTTGTAATTTAGACATATTTGCGTTTTGTCAGCCTCCTGTATTTCCTTCCTCACTCAATCTTGTGTTTGACTTTGAAGAATTGTCTATGAGCAAGTTATTAGTGGTTAGGGTTAGTCCATCAATATTGGAGAGCGGTTACCTGACACGTCTGTCTCATTATGCCATCACACCGGAAGCCTGATAACACTTGTTAAAAATCTAGAAAATATCCAACAGTTGTTGGACTTTTGGGAAAGAAATGTTGCCCCTTACTTGTCTTATACAGGTTTCTTCTTGTTCAACAGCTCTGGGTCTTTTGGGTTTTTGGAAAGTTTTAAGGCTAAAGTAGAGAGGTTGGCTATCTCAAAATCCTAACTGGGAGCTGGTGTCAGAGAAGAGCAGCCTGAAAGCTAAAGGCTCTGCCTCCCATTCTACTTTTAAGTACCCTATATAAAATAATGCCCCGCCTTACCTCTCTGAGCTTCTTTAGACCCTGTCGGTCTCTCAGGTCAGCTGACCAGCTGTTCCAGGAGGTATCGAGATCCAGGAGGAAGCTCAGAGGGGACAGGGCCTTTTCTATCTTGGGTCCTAAATTACTGAGTAATTTGCCCTTGGACGTTAGAGAGGCCCCTTCACTGTCCACTTTTAATTCGCGACTTTTATTCTTTGGCTTTTAACCTCAGTGAGACTTCTCTTGTAATGAAATTAGTTATTTAATTATTTTACTTTCTTTTATTTATATCTTATGTAATTGTATTATATAGTTCTTATGTAAAGCACTTTAAAACAACCACAGCTGACACAAAGTGCTTTATAAATAAAGGTGGTGATGATAAAAAGTGACAACGACAAGCGTCATGTGTAGCACGTTTTTTGTGTAATATGTCATTGTGTAAATATCCAGAAATCCCACTGCAAACATTTGCCTAAGTACATTGACCTCAGGGTAAGAGAGGAAGGAAAAGATTAAGAAATGAGGGGAGTGTGGTGACTTACAGCTTTGTCTAGGAACAGAGTTTCTCCAGTCAGATGATAGGTGCTCAATAGACCTCCCAGGATGCGGATGGTAGTTTCAAACAGGTTAACATCTAGATTCTTGTTGAATGTAAGCTCAGTGGCCACCCATGCCTTTGCTTCCTCAAATTCTAAAACAAATTACAGTGTTTATTGAATAGAACCATAATTTAACTCTTTATAATGAAAGGTTGTTCCTATATGTTATTTTCCCTTACACTGCTGTCACACTCCTTACTATGCTTACTACTTGAAGAGAACTTTGGAGCCATGCGAGGATAGAGTTGCACAGGAATAATTTAGCTCTGTCACGGAGAAACTGTATGTGAAGATTCTGTCTATGATTTCATATATTACAAATTAATTTTTGCTACAGCAACAGATGCTAGTGTTCAGATGCTTGAAAAGCTCCTAAAGGTTGTCAGCTTGCAAGGTGTTAGTATATTATTCAAAGTTAGAAAACATAAAAGTAAACTAAATACAATTTAATTGATATATACTACTGTATATTGCCAAAAGTATTCACTCATTCATCCAGAATTGAATTCAGCTGTTCCAATCACTTCCATGGCCACAGCTGTATGAAATCAAGCACCTAGGCATGCAGGACCACTGCTACAAACATTTGTGAAAAATGGGTCGCACTTAGTGATTTCCAGCATGGTACAATGATAGGTATCACGCAAAAAGTGCAACAACTCCAGTTCTACATCTACTCACTATTAAATATTCCATAATTGTTAATGTAGTCAGCTGCATAAAGAGGGTATAGACACAATTCAATATAACCTGATGAAGGTTGTCACTTGTATGTTGAACTAAAACATCTGATCTGGAATAGTGCCACTGTTTTTTTGCCAAGAGTGTGTCATTTAATAAAGTTTAATCCAGAGTCATTCATACCAGAGTAACCAGAGAGAATATATATTTAAATATATTTCTACAGGACTGAACAATAATATCTTTATGTAAAAGCCCAGAGCCTCTGAGGATTATTATATTTATAACATACCCTCCTTACCAATGGAAATAATAGTAACGAAACACTTATTTAAAATGATAACCTAAAATTTTACACAGAAAAGTGGAAATTCTTCAAGTTTAAAGTACACCAAATCTGAACTAAACACAGTAAAATGATAGCTAACCAGAATAAGCAAAGAGAAACTGAAATTATCAGGAAACGTAATCACATCTGCTCTAAACCCCTCTTTAATGATGATGACAAACAATGTAGCAGTATTCCACAATCTTCTTTAATCAATATTTATACTAAAAAGGCTGAAGGAACATATCGGAGATCCAAAGACAAGTTAAAGTACAGCATATTTCTGCGGATTAGAAAAGATAAGACAAGAGAGAAATGCCATAAATGTTCTACACTGTAGAATCTAATTAGTTCCCAGAACTCAAAACTAAGGAAACTCATTGCCTCAACTAAAAAAAAAAAAAAAAAAAAAAAACCTAAGTAAAGCTTACTTAAGATGACTGTTAGGACAACTTATACATTGCAAGTCTGCTGTATTAAGAATAACTTAGTATTGTACAGTCAGAAATATCAATTGTTTACCTACTGACAAACATTTGAAGTTCAACTAAATGAAAAAACAATTTGTGGTACCATGAATATGATTAAAAATAATTAGTTTTTAACAGTTTTTGTAATGATGTTAAAAATCAGCCCAACTTTTATTTTCAAACACAACAAAGTATAACAGCCAACATACTGGACACTGTTCTGCTGAACAACAAACAATTATATTGCCATCACAAGTCTGATGTAATTATTCTGAAAATAAGTTTAGGCCTACCACAAGTTTGTTTAGTACTTACATTACTTATATTGTCAAGTGTTCGGTCTGTGAGGTGCTCACACTTGAAAAACACCAGACTTTGAATTTCACTCAATTTTTTGACCAGTTTCTTAGGTAGCTGTTTTGCTGGATAGATAGGTGAAAACCTTTAAACACAAATAAAGACCATTCCTTTAATCATTCAGATTAAATTAAATGCATTATACAGAATACATATCAAAAATATATACACTTCAGTAAAGCCATTTAACATAGACAAAAGTATTTAGCTTTAGCTAAACTATCATTTAACCCAGTTTAAGTTAGTTTTACATCCATTGGTTTTTAATCACAGAGCTGAGTAATTTCAAACAATGAAGATGAAATGAACTGTGGTTCTTAAATACATAATGTGTCTACCTTACATTTTATACTTTTCATAAACAATTACATTTTCAAAGTACACATTTTAAAGTTTGCAAATATTTTAATAACTTTAACCAAGGGTTTTCTTTTACAAAGATTTACCTTAAATTAAACCAAACATATTTACACTAGTTTTAAGATTTAACCAAGAATTTGGGGTAGCTATTTCTAGTATTAATTAACATAAATGTGGGAAACACTACCAACATAAACAATTCGTTCAAACTTAAACATTCATTTTAATATCAATATAATTTTTTTAAACTTAAAGGCAATAACTATTTCCCAAAGCATAAATACATTTCCACAATTGAGCTTCCATAGGTCCCAAACATAAGCAGAAAATATGAGTCAAAGAGCTTACCGATAGCCCATCTAGCTCAAAGTCTTCCTCACAGTGGAAAGTGGATTGTGCCTTGTTTGCTGTCCTCTCAGTATGTCACACCCAGGTCAAATGACTGCTGCATGCATTTTAAGGTCTACTAGGCACGCCCGCCCTTGATTGCTCTAATTCAGCTCACCTGGCGGAGCAGTGCACACCAGGCCGCTTAGTTATAAGATTGCACACAAGGTCTAATCAGCAGCAGGAGGAGCAGAGACGCATGAGCCGGTCGAGGAGGTCAGGCTGTCAGACGGTCGTGCTGGTCGTGTTTTTGGCGGGTGTGGTCGCGAGTTTGATGGTGAACGGGGCTTTTTGGTACGAGACGCGCGAGGTGGAGGTGACTGAGTTAACTGGTGTGTTTTGTGATTTGTCTTTTGGTGGTTTGTGTGTGAGTGAGG
>JAQSNX010008747.1:0-11887 GCA_029532605.1 Oreochromis grahami
TGTTCTGGGGGCCTCTGGACGTCTGGAGTTTTGATCTCCTCCATACCTGCATCATGCCCTGGAGGACGGGGCAGTGGCCCCCCACACCCTCTAGCAGATCATTACATGAAGGAACCTTTTAAAAACAGGCGCGTCTCATGCTCACAGGTGTACACACGGGTGATCACACATAAACTACACCCTTTTTGGCTCTTACCTCAAAGCACACTGTGCGCTGTCGATCTTACGCGCTGCACAATAATGTCTAACATTTAGTATTTACTGTCATATTCCCATAGATCATTGTGATGTTGTTTATTACTCTCGTTTTCTTCTGCTTGCTTTCTCTTTCTTTCTCAACAGGTGATCCAGATGATCGATATATGTATTTTTTTGTCTGCTTATTCTGTTGGTTTTTGGTTTTTTGCCCTTTTTCCCCGTCCCTCTTCCCCGCTGTTTTTCTTTCCCTCTTTCTTTCTCCCCTTTCTTTCCCCCAGTTAAGTCTGTCCCGTATTCAGCAAGTGAAAATAAAATAAACAATAAAAGGTGAATCAAATGGACCATTACGGCAAGGCTGGGATGGTCCATTTGGTAAAGTAAATCCGTTGGGCATCTTTCTTCACCTTTAGACAATAATTCTAATGGCAAAAGAACCAAACGGGACAGGTTTAAAAAAAAAAAAAAAAAAAAAGTTGTGCCTTGCTCCTGCATCAAACACAAGAATATACAGTTTTTACTTTGATGGTAAATGATTTCGGTTTCTGGTTTGCAAGTACTTGGTTAGTGTGTGCAGACAGGCTGGCATTTTCCATGTAAACTATGGGCGACTGCAGCAATTGTTATTATTCTAGAAATTGTGACAGTAACTTGTAATAGATGATGACCTTTGTGTGTTAGGGATGGCACAGCAGGAGCCACTTTATAGGAATTATATTTTGACTTTACGCATCGAAAGAGCAGCAGGGAATTTCTAGCTGAGTTTCCAGCATCATTAACATTAATGATGATAACTTCCTGTTTCATATATGCACATGTAAGCTTTAATTTTGAATTAATCAAACTCCTGAGTGCTGCAGTGGGAGGAGCACCTAACACAATTCATACATCCTTAACTAACCAATTGACAAAAATGAGCTGAATGCGTGTGTTTTATGAGCAAAACTGCCTTTCCTGTGAGAAAAAAAACAATTTCACAAACACAAACAGCAGCCAGTTTCAGTATGACGGAAGGGAAGTGAGTAAGCTTGGATTGACTCCATGCCTAACTGAGATGATGAACGCAGTAATAATGTTCAAAAATACTAACAAACACTGTACTATCTTCAAAATCTGGCATGAGTTAGGCTATATTTCATCTTATTAAAGATTATTTGTTGCTAAATAATCAAAAACTTTGGACGGTGTCTCTTGGTTGAAGCTACTGATACTGCTGGGTCTTTACATTTTCTCCAGCTTCCTCTCCAGCTCCTACTGTGTAGCTTTAAGTAAGGAACAGCTTTTTCACTGAGAATTTAAAGCCACAAATCATTTCCCCTTCTTGTCATCATCAATCATAATTACACAACAATTTCTTCACCTTGGATCAATTTGTGCCACCAAGATCAAACAGTGTTGTTAATAGTCCCCCAGATTTCTCTAATCTATGTCATGTGGTCCATGTACCGCTCTTTTAAACCTCAACTTTGTCAGTGAAGCCTTCCTGCACATCAGAGGGTAAATACACTCGTGTCCCATTTGAATAGTTGATCATGATATTCTTGAAAAAGGACAAATTTAGATAAGTTTCATAAAGCTGAATTAAGTAGTTCTTTCAGTCCTATATTTAATGTAGGGTATAATAATAATGTTTAAAGATCTGCTTTTAAAATGTGGCCACCTTCCTAATCGCTATTGACAACCGAACAAGCCCTAATCATCATTGTTTCAGTCACAACACAAACTGGGTCTTCAAAGGTTTCACCCTGGCGTAATTACACTAAATTACTCTCACCAGTGGAGTCAGTCAGGGGCTCTGTTTTCAACTGTCTCTGCATGTACACAGGATGTTTGAAAGTGTTATGAATGGATGTCGTGGATCGTGCAGTTAGGACCGCTGAACTTTATCATGCAACTCATACTCGAAAAGCTGAATCCACTCAACATTTCTGCAAAACCTTTTAGCGTTTCCTTTAGCAGGCATAAGACGATGTAATTGAACATCAGAGAGGAACTGAAGAGCAATTCCAGACATAATGGTCCGGGTAATAATGGTTGCATAATGGTCCAAAGTTGTTTTTTGTTCTCTTCCTTACTAGTTTTAATGTGATTACACTCAATCATGTGAAAAATGTTCAACAGTTTTCAACAATGGAGAAATAATCCTCTCAGCGGACTTTGATGTAGCCAAATCATCAGAGTCCAGAAAAACAATAAATGAGGGTACGACTAATACACACACACACACACAAAAAAAAGATTCAAAATAGGTTTTTCTTTTAAATGAACCTAAAAGTAAAGGAAACAAGCTTGACTTGAGGTCCACTAAGTCAACACTAAGTCCTTATAATAGCTGCATAGGATCCATGACAGGCGGATAACATGAATAAAAACATGAAAAACCTGGATTTGGACATTTTTCGGGATATGATAATAGTAGTTTGTGACTTTAAAAACAATTAACTAACTGAAACTGGAACCTGGAAAATAATACATGATAATACATGAAAATGTAGAACTAGATTAACGCCCAATAAACACAGTTATAGTCTTTCAAAATAAAACTATTGGCCAGTTTTTACAGTCTATGTCTTTCATCGTGAGACACATTTTGATGGACGTTTAGTTTAACACTGCTGGTTCATTTGTTTTTGCCTCGTCTCTGTGTTTAGACAAAATAAAACACTCGCACAATGAGTTAGACTCTTCGGCCAATTGTATCACGCAATCCAAATTTTATTGAACCACATCATAAAGCCGCTGTGCTTAAAAGGCATTAGCATCTTCTTACCCAGGAGGTGTAACACTATAGTGTTGGGAAACACTGTAAGAAACCGGCTTCTCCAGATGAAAAGCCATGAGCCCATCGTTGTTCCTTACATAATGTGTTTGTAGTTAGCAGGAGGCGCTTGTTTCTTACCCCCATGTACTGTAGTTTAAGCATCCTGTCACTTTAATTTAGTGTGATTTAAAATTTTGCTGGGTGACTGCTGAGAATGCCTTGAGAGCTGTATCCTGTGGCTCTTTTGGCTCAAATCAAACCCAGAGAGACATGAGGAAGAACCAGGCAGCAGGCCTGCCCACTTAAGAAAAGCTGGTAATGTAATCCTTCAACAACTTTGTTTGGGCTCACAGAGTTGGTAACATGGGCCTGACTCTCCAAACACACACCTTTTTCATCACAAACTGAAAACATTAAGGAATCTTTGGTATGACAGAGAGGTGAAACCTAAAAACCACTGTCTTAACAGAGGATTTGTAAATGTTTACTTCATCCTGAAATATAGTGTGGATATGCTGAATATGAAGGGTCATGCATCTGCAAAGTGTTTTCAGTGAGCCATCTTTATATTCGATATATTACTCTTGTTGAGCTATTTAACAAACAGTACATACTAGAATGTATATTTTTTTAACGCCTACCAGGTACAGCCTGTTATTACTTGAACAGCAGGAAAAAGAAGCTTTAAGGATAAATTACTGCGAGTAGTTAGTAGCCTCACTAATTTTAAACAATGGTTAGTAAAATAAACTAGCATTAGCAATGACTGATATTTGAAAAGAAGGAAATGGTGACATCCTGTTAATATTAAATATATAATCAGTAACTATCTGGTAACATGCCAAAATATTAACAATGCAACACTGAATAAATGAATAAATAAGATGCAGTAAATTGTTGGCTAGCCAGTACCAAGAGACAGCTGCCAAAAATGAAACCAACTCCATTAGAGCTGGCTCCACCACTCCCCACAGACTCCAATCTTTGTTTTCCCCACATGGATAATTTATTTCACTTTTTTACAGCTTATCAAGGTTAAGTTTGAAGTTTAAAGTCAACTGGGTTCTTTAGTTGTAACTGGTGTGACTGTAGTTGCTGTCTGCGAGTTGCACCTTACCTCTGCTAACTCTTGACTTTGTTTTTGATGCCTACAAGAGATTTTTTCTATTGTATTTTTTGAAAAATAATACATGATGCAGTGTGGTAAAACCTACCTTAAATTATGCGCTACACTTTTGTTTTTTTCTGTTTCTTAAAGATATATGTGTCAGCTTAGCACTCCACCCTCTGGTCCAAATATCACCTCTCGTTGAGGCTTCAAAATACCAGAAACCCCAAGTTGCCATCACGTTAGCCAAGTCCATCTTTTATTAAGGGTCTGCAAACATGTGACTGCTAGCCACCATGGTATGAGTGTAGGGTTAAACGAAAAAGGTCCCAGTCACACAGGCCTCGAGATTGGTCTGTGACCACCTGACAACCAACGAGTGGTCACGAGGGAAAAATATCTGTTTTTCCCGCCAGTTGGCCAAAACTTTGTTGTGATTTCTGTAGTTGCTAGCAGATTAAGGCAGTCGCCCCTTGTTTTCTTAGAAAGTTATCTTCCAACACTCGCCATCTGCTCTTTGAGCAGCAGTGAAACTGCAAAAAGTGCAACACAAACTGAAACTTCATTCTCTGTTTCCCATTTTCTACCTTTCAGCTGGTAGTTAGTTAGTGTTTACAGACAACTTCCATGCAAACTACATGCGACCGTGACAATCTGCTAGCGACCATGTCTACTGTGGCTGATGACTCTCGAGCACTGACAATGTGTGCATGAAGTCAAGTGAGATATCTCTACATACAGTCAGTGGCTGCTACGACTGTTTGTGGTTACTGCTGCTCCTCAAAGTCATGTTGGTGGAGATGATCTTTTTATATGTGCTTTGTACAGTTACGGCCAAGATTAAAAGTGAAATTAACTGATAGCAGCACAGTCGCAGAGTGGTTAGCACTGTTGCCTCATTGTGGTCCTGAGTTCGACTCCACCATCTTAGAGAGATTAGATTAGATAGATTAGATAAAACTTTTTTAATCCCTCGGGTGGGTTCCTTCGGGAAATTCGGTATTTTTTTAATTTTTTTATTATTTATTTTTAGATTAGACTGTCTATCTGCCTGGGGCCTTTATGTTGGGGTTCTCTCTGGCTGCTCCGGCTTTCTCTCACAGCCCAAAGACATGAGGTTAGTGGGGTTTGGTTAATTGATTATTTGATATTGCACATAGTTGTGTAAGACTTGTCTGTCTTTACGTGGGGTACATAAAGACAGACCAGGGTGTACCCCGCCTCTTGTACTATGACAGATAGGATAGGCTCCAGCCCTCCCTGCGACTCTGATAAGGATAAGACTAATAGAATGGATGGATGTATCTTGCTTTACAACCTTGCTTTATGCAACCCATTCTTTGTTTGCAAAGGGAGAGCGCATATCTAGGTGCTTGATTTTATACACCTGTAGCAATGGGACTAAAGACACCAGAATAAGAGCAGTAGCCCTTTTATTGTATAAATGAGTTCCCAGGTAAGTGCTGTTACTTATGTGTGTGAGATATCAAAAAACAAACAAACAAAATAACTGTTGACCAGTTTTTATTAATTTAGTAAGTTTTCATAAGCAGCCAGGCCACATCTGGGCCTCATTTTGAGGATATCACTGGAAAATGTGCTAACATGACAACATTTTCTTTTACAGTGGAATCACATATACAGCAGAAAGCGTTATTCTTCTTTTTGCACTGGCTCTTGGCAAAAAAATAAACAAAATAAATAAAAAAATCTGTCAGAATAGCTTTGGTGTTCTTCAGCTCAGAAGAAACACAATGTAGTTTAAGCACTTTATTGTCACTCTTTATCACGATCACTATTTTATTTTTATTTTTTAATTTAGCCCAAAAAGCATGATCCATGTCATCACTGCTTATAAATCTGGGCACCAGTGAGGGATCCAGGAAACGGCCAAGCAAAACCAGAATGTGCTTTTTTGTCGCCCAGTTTAATTTGTTCGTTCACTATTGATTCACGGGTAATTGCTGGAAACAGCCTTTTCATTAAGCAGCCCACTCCCTTGCAGCATATAAATAACTTAATCTTGATACCCCCTTTTTAATTTTCCAATGTTGAACACCTGGTTTCTAATTTCCAAATGTGTGAGTATTTAATGGGGCCTAAGATGCTTCATTCTCCTCCTATAACGCTGTCTACAAAATTGTGCACTGTTGAGTGTAATCATGCAATGCTATCTGGCACAGACACACTCTGGCGGCAACGAGGCAAAACCTGCAGCCCAGAACTGCTCCACTTAGAGGAGGCTGATGTGAAAGGAGCAGACAGGCGAGAGTGGAGGGCCCTCCAGTCATGCAAAATGCAAAAGAAATATGACTTTATTACAGCTCCCTAATGGTGACATAACAATCTGTTCAGCCACTTCCCTCAAAATCTCCAAGCATTTTGGGAGAGTGCTTCAGTCTACAGAATAGGACAGGATGGAAAAATTTCTCAGTATGACTGAGTTTCAACACAATTGAGTTTGAAATACAGCTTTGACCAACTCGACGGTGATGGCTGTTATTTATTTTTTTGCTTGTTTTTTGCGTCCGAGCAATAAAAAATCCTGACAGACAAAAATAATTCACAACAGGATGCGAGGAGCTGGAGTCTTTGATCAGTGAGAGGATTTCTATAATAGCATGTGAGCTGTGTATACAACATATTTGTAAACTGGTAAAAGATGAGAAGATTAGCTCTGTTCTTCTGTCACAGAATGGGCTAATAATAACGATATGATATGTCATCCAGTTTGTTTGTGTTTGTATTTTTTTGCACTGGAGTTGGGTGTGAAAATGAGAACAGACCATTTTCATGGATTGGTGCTTTCTTTTTGATTGTGTACAAAAAATAAAGAGAACACCGTCAACCTATAAGTCCTTTAAAGTTTTGGAGGTGAGCACTTTATTATTTGTATGGTAGCCAACTGAGCAGAGCCAGATACTGAATATCTATAAAACATGGATATTTATGTCCCGCTACCTCAGAACCAATTGCAATATCCAGGTTTTAAAAAGGAAACCTTCAAACACTGCAGTTCCTCTAATGGCCACTTGAGGTTAATATTGTATTTTTGGGACCATAAGGCGCACCAGATTATAAGACACACTGTCGATGAACGGGTCTGTTTTCATACATGAGGCGCCGGATTATAAGGTGCATTAAACGAAACAAAACAGTCAGATAAGTCAAACTTTACTCAACTCATTCTTCTTGCTTCTTCCACTTCCTAACCATTAATTCATTAATGTTGAATTCTCTCGTAGCTGCTCTATTCCCATGTTGTTGCAGTATATCTATGACTAATCTCTTATTGTGGATGGATTATCTCAGTTATTCTCCTGACTGAAGTTTGGTCCGTTTACAGCATCCTGCCATGCAGTTGCATTTGTCCCTAACCATCGGGAACCCTCGTGTTAACTTTTATCGAGTGGAAAAAAGTTAGCATTCATCCTCCAGCTTCACTGTGTTTATGTTATGCTAACATAGCTGTGTCGCTAGCGATCACGTAGCACATGATTATATACCAGCTAGTCCAACTTCAGTAACCCTACAAACGTCACTGCTGTTTAGTTTTCTGTCTTCATTTACGTTGGAAGTGATAGCAGAGCTGTACGTTTTAATTTTTCAGAAATCTCTGTCAGAACATGCTATATCATGTTTAGGTGGAAACTAGCGAGCTAACTTCCTGCTAACTTCTAACACCATTAAATTTTATAAATTTTCATGGATGCCTGGATGTTAAACTTAATTGTTACACCTGGTAAAGCAGCAACGCTGATCATTTTATTAAAGATGAAATAATTTAGACATTTTTAACTCTCAGTGATGCTGCAGTGTTCGTTTGACTTTGGGACCTAAAGGGACGGAGTTTTGGACCCAGATTACTCCGCGAGGCTCCTGGCTGCGCTCCGACAATCCATCAAGCGGTGCGGCTTCGTAGCTTACCAAAGTCGTACTAAAACATTTTTGGACAGATTTTGAGCGCCGTGTACCACATAAAATTGGTTTGAGGTCAGTAAGCACAACCAGAATTCATATATAAGGCGCACTGTCGATTTTTGAGAAAATTAAAGGATTTTAAGTGCACCTTATAGTGTGGAAAATACAGTAGCTGAAGTCAATACAATCACGTTACTCCAACTGAAATAGTAGAATACAATAGATAATGAATTTTAGGTTTTCTCTTAATTTTGATAAATTTTTTGTGAAATATGTCCACACAAAAAAATCCCCCCCAGGCCACCCACCCATCCACACACACACCCACTTCAAACCCAGCTAACCGTTCTGCTTCTGATAAAAAGAAAAGCTAATACCGTCATAAACCTTTCAGGCTAACAGTTTGATGCGCACAATAAATTTTTAACCAGGAACATTTTGCAGCTATCTATTTGTGGATTTACCAGATAAATAAAATAAACACAAACTCTGTGTTTTCACTTTTGTGGGGTTGTGGAATTAAGGTGGTGAATAATACATGGCTGAAAGCATCTGTTTCTCTCAGCTGCATCATCTCTTGGACACCAGGGGATCTAAAGGCAGGGAAGCACAGATATTTGTGAAGTGTTGTTTGATTTCAGAACAAACAGATGTTATCCCTTCACCTCAGCTCTCACCTGGTTTAAAGAGCACTTTCTATTGCTGACAAAACAGCACACATGCACGCAAACGTACAAAACTGCCTCTTTTGGCTTTGAAGTTTTTCACTTTAATTCCAGCTGAAGATGAGAGATCGACTTGTTAATTTTGATAATGTAATAAAATTTACAGTTTTGTTCATATAATCAAGGAATTTTGTCCTGCTGTGCTTTACAGTGTCGTTTCTGTTGTTTTTTCACAGCTCTTCTAAGGTCCCTCAGCAGTCAGGCTGAGGGCTGGACATCTTTTTCTGCTATTCTGTTGCAGATTTGCTGCTGGGCTTGGGATCATTGCCCTGTCAATTTAATCAAGCTGCAGCTGTCCAACATATGACCTCACATTTGCTGTATAGCACTTTGATATACAGAGGAGTTCACAATCTACTCAATGACTACAAGGTGTCCAGGTTTGCAAAGCAAACAAACAAACCTAATCGTCACCTTCGACCAATGTCCTTGACACCTGGTATGAAGTGTTTCTGCTGATATGCTTTTTGGTTTTCTCCAAACGTGGAGCTGTGCATTATAGCCTAACATCTCCTCTTCGGTCTACTCTGTCCAAACGACATTGCTTCAGAAGTCTTGTGGTTTTTCGGCTGCAATTTTGCAAACTTAAGCTGTGCTGCCTTGTTCTTTTTATAGAGAAGAGACTTTCTCCCCTGGGAACCCTTCAAACAAGACTCACTTGTTCAGTCTTTTTCTAATTGTACTGTCATGAACTTTAACATTTAACATGCTAACCGAGGCCTGCAGAGTCTGAGATGTAGTTGTTGGGTTTTGTTGCAGTTTCTCTGAGCACTGCACAGTCTGACCTTTGGGTGAACTTGCTGGGAATCCACTCCTGGCAGGGTTGTTGCCTCGGAGCAGTAAACTGCTGAAACGTCTGCTTTTACAGAGGTGCTCACACTTGCTGATGATCAAGTTTGATTAGCAGCGCCTGGCTTCTACTTACCTTCTTAATTCCTACAGAAGCATTAGGGCTCTGCTTAGATTTTTAAAGCACTGCATTAAAAAAAATGCAATTAAATATGCATTACGTTAGTTGAGTTAACCAGTTGCACTGAGTGTGTAGTATGCAGTTTTGTCAACTGAGAAAAACTCTGATGTCATCGCCGTCTCAGGTTAAAGACCTCAAAATAGAAAGAAGAAGATTGGAGAGTCTGATTTGCCAGGCAGGTAGAGTTTACCAAAGAGACCCTATTAAGTTGTGCTGATTACTTATTAACATTTAGCTTGTCACAAGTGCCCTCAGTTTAACAAGTATCCTTCTAAATAATAAAGACAGAACTGGTCGTGGTCATTGTGTCATAATGCATCTTGGACACAACCTTCCAATAGAAAGATTAGCATATTACACTGTCTTCCAACACTTTCTGTAAATTTCATCCATGATCAATTTCCCTTTATTTCTCTGTTGGTCAGTATGTAGACAGAGCTCTCTGGCATCTTTTAAGAGTTCTTTTCTTTGCTGTATGCACCTGAAAACATGAAAAAGCCAAAAAGGAATGAAGATGTGTGGGTGAAGTAGCTAGAAATGAAGTAAACAGACAGTAGCATGTTTCAGGTACTGTTTACATTGTTTTCCAGAAAAAATGCTTATGAAAGAAAGCAGTTTGCGTAGTCTGCCGAGATTCATGTGCTGAAAAAATTGTCACAGTCACTGTCACTAACATAAAATAAAAGAAGTAACCTACTCTGCCCTACTTCTCTACTTAGACATTACTTATAGAAAACAACACTGTAACAAATGCAGATGTCAAATTACACAGAAATACTGGCAGCTAGCATGAACTCATGCTAGCTGCCAGAACTCTTATTTTACTGTTTGCCTACTGTAATACAAACTATCTTTACTATGAGTAATAACAGGTCTGTGCTGTACAGAATATGAGCTTTACAGTATAATTATGTCCGCTTTTTCTTTCTCATTATATTGTCATTTTAGTACTCTAATCTCTATAAACAGTACATGTATTTAAACAGTATTTCACTCATTATGATAAAAGTAATGTATTACAAATTACTTATTACTTATTACTAATGAGTTATCAGTTATTAATATAAACCACAGGCTGCAGTTCCACATCCTAACGAGGACACAAAAGATCTTTCTTTTTACAGTTTTTACATATAAACACAAAGCTGACGACACAAAGAAAAGCTGGAGACCAGCACAAAGACACCTCAAAGTCATTGCCACAATAATTCTACTGTAGAAACTCATCACTGCTTTTGTTCCCTGAGGAACTTCAGGCTCTGGCTGCTGGGCTGGGGGTCAGCGTTCACTCATTTTTTCACTAGCTTTGTGTTAGCATTTTGTCTGTGAAGGCGTTATAATCTAGTTGTTTCTGTCCTGTTCACGCTCTTGTCCAATCATGCAATAAAATTAATGTGTAGATGTGTCGATGTCTGCACTCCTCAGAAACCTATTGACTGCTCTACTACCAGCAACTGAAGTCAGATGATCTTAGCACAAGTGGAAGAAAAAGACAATGTTTTGTCTTCATATCAGCTCTTTGTGCAGATAATCGAAGAACCTTTGTATTTGAAGTGACAGCATAACTGTACATGTAATGTAATTACTGATTTTAGTAGAGTAATGTTTTACTGAAAAATATAAAGTGATTAGAGTAACAGATTATTTTGGAACATTTGAATACTACAAACCAACTGAACACCTATTTAATCTTCATATTCCCCCATGTGTTCCGAATTCCTTTATTTGTTTTTTGTCTTTCTTTTCTATGAGAAATTGTTGCCTCTGCACTGCACAGTCATGAAAACGCTGCTTTATAAAACATTTTAGCACACAATTCATTAACTGAAAAACGACAACAAGGCAAAAACCCTAAAACAATGCCGTGAGATTTTACAGAAGGGATCGGCATTTACAATTCCCAAATTTCAGTACATTATCAATCACCTACGATTCTCTGACGTTGCTCATGCTCCAATACATTTGTACATTTGTCTGTACAGATATATTATGCAGCAATATTAAAAGTGATTTTGTCCCATTTTTTTTGTAGAAAGAGAATCTCTGATAAAAGAAAATGAATTAAATAAAGAGATAAAATAAACACACGCAGAGACAGAAACACCTTCAGTATTTGCTAAAAACAGATTAACAAATAGTGAAATGTTTAGTAGAGTGTACATGATGTTTAGTGCTTTCTGACAGACAGCTGAAGTGATGCAGACGTT
>JAQSNX010008748.1:0-12049 GCA_029532605.1 Oreochromis grahami
GACAGATAATTTCAAAGTCAATGAATGCTACATTATAGTGAAATATTGTGTAATGTGAAATACTGTAAGCAAATGAATAAACAACCTAATTCATGATAGACCTTTGACTCTGTTTTGTTTGAATCCAACTGTTTTTTGCAGATGTGCATAAAGCATGTTACTTTTAGTATTATTATCATTATAATCATTATTGGACTAAATACATTTTAAATAAAGGATACTTTGATATACATTCTACTGTAAGGTTGGAAATGTATTTTCTTCACCCTAAAATATGTTTTGAAATGTATTTTGGTTTAAAATAAATATATTTTCGATTTCAAAAATATATTTTTGGAGCATCACAAACAGGGGCGATTTTAGCCCATTTTTGGGAGTGCTGAAGCACCCCCAAAATGAATCAAAGCACCCCCAAAGATTTCTTACTTTTTTTTGACAATCTTTGCTGTTTGTGGGACACACTACTAAAAATATAAAAAGCATACAGTACGTAATTGAGATGGAACATTTTAACAACAAAAGTATAGATAACCCCTCCCCCCTCCGAAAATGGTTTGTTCCAGCTCGTCTTTCCCCTACTCTGGCTCTAGCACCGTTGCTGCCAGAGCGATGGTGGCTAAGACGCAGCGGAGCGGAGGTGTAAGTGCCTGGATTAAAACAGGACATATTAGCTGCATTTAACCTGCAGTTACTCTTTATGTAGTTAGATAGGAGTCATGTTTCTTTTTAGCTGAAAAACCTTACACCAGGTAACCTGCAGTGTTGAAAACGTGTTTTCCAATGATGTTTGCTACCCTACAATCCGTCCTGCTCTGTAGTAAAATCAGCGACATTTGACCGTCCTGTTGCTCCCACTGAAATGTATACAGCCTATTTAAAATCTAAAACTTGACATTGTCCGTAGCTGCTGTTGTTACCACTGTCCTGTTTGAAATGTAATGAGAGAAACTGGTTATTTTGTCATATGTGCTGATATTAAACCCTACTAACTAGCTAACTAACTGGATGCCCATTAACCTTATAACTCCTGTTGTGTGTGTGTGTGTGTGTGTGTGTGTGTGTGTGTGTGTGTGTGCAGAGAGACAGCCAGGTTCATAATGGATATGAGGAAGTTTTTTCAAAAAAAGGAGCCACATTTAGGTAAAAGTGTAAGGTCAAATTATCCCTCAATAAAGGATAATGTTGGATCAGTGTTTCAATATTTATATCCTTTATTAGATGTATATGTGGTTTGGTTATTTGCCTTTTGGTTGAAAGTACACTGAGAGAGGACTTTTTTATTAGTGATCTTAATAGTATTTTATTTAATCTAATTGAATACAATCTATTTGTGTATGATTGTCAGTCCAAAGAGGGAGAGAGGAAAGAGGGAACATGAGGAGAAAGTACAAGATCAGGAAGAACCAGGTAAGAAAACAGACAGGGAATAGTGACAGGCACAACAGAAACTGTTAAACTGGCAAAGAAAAAAACCCGACTAATTTTTCTCATACAATCTGGAAGTTGTGTTCTCCCTATATTAAAGCTGCTATACAGAATCTGCAAAACAAACTGGGTTGTCAGCCCTGGCACTGCATTACCATATTGAACTGCAGTCAGAGGAAGTCACGGTTGCCAAAAACTTTTTGAAGCTCAAGAGTGAGGCTGGTGCCATCCCAGATATCTTAACATCTTCTGGATAATCAGATCTTCCCCACAATGAAAACTGTTATTCAGGTTGCCCTAACAAACCCAGTTAGCAGCTGTAGCTGTGAAAGGTCTTTTAGTGTCTTGAGTCAGCTCCATACCTGGCTGAGAAGGACCATGGGTCAAAGCAGACTCCAGCACCTGGCTGTGATGTCATTTGAGAAAGAGATGCTTGAGAGACTTGACCACCAAAATGTGATGGACAGATTTAGCAACTTCAAGCTGAGGCGACATAGGTTAAAAGAAAAGAAAAAATCTGCAGAGCCGTAGTAGTATCTGCGCTAAAGATCTTTTCATACATTGTATACATTGTACCAGAGGCCAAGGTGTCTCAATTTTTCAAATTTTTTAATAATATTTTGTACATTTCAAGGACTCTTCTATTTTTGGAGTGTATTTTTTATGTATCTGTATTATATTATACACACACATTTGAAGTGTATCTCTGTCCAAAAAATGCACTCAGTTTACTTTTTACTGACTATGAGCATCATTCATTATTCTTCCGCAGTAATTAATTCAATTCAATTCAATTCAATTTTATTTATATAGCGCCAAATCACAACAAAAGTCGCCTCAAGGCGCTTTATATTGTACAGTAGATAGCACAATAATAAATACAGAGAAAAACCCAACAATCATATGACCCCCTATGAGCAAGCACTTTGGCGACAGTGGGAAGGAAAAACTCCCTTTTAACAGGAAGAAACCTCCGGCAGAACCAGGCTCAGGGAGGGGCGGCCATCTGCTGCGACCGGTTGGGATGAGAGAAGGAAGACAGGATGAAAGACATGCTGTGGAAGAGAGACAGAGATTAGTAACAGATATGATTCGATGCAGAGAGGTCTATTAGCACATAGTGAGTGAGAAAGGTGACTGGAAGGGAAAAACTCAATGCATCATGGGAATCCCCGGCAGCCTACGTCTATTGCAGCATAACTAAGGGAGGATTCAGGGTCACCTGGTCCAGCCCTAACTATATGCTTTAGCAAAAAGGAAAGTTTGAAGCCTAATCTTGAAAGTAGAGATAGTGTCTGTCTCCCGAATCCAAACTGGAAGCTGGTTCCACAGAAGAGGGGCCTGAAAACTGAAGGCTCTGCCTCCCATTCTACTTTTAAATACTCTAGGAACAACAAGTAGGCCTGCAGAGCGAGAGCGAAGTGCTCTAATGGGGTGATATGGCACTACAAGGTCATTAAGATAAGATGGGGCCTGATTATTTAAGACCTTGTATGTGAGGAGCAGGATTTTGAATTCAATTCTGGATTTAACAGGAAGCCAATGAAGGGAAGCCAAAACAGGAGAAATATGCTCTCTCTTTCTAGTCCCTGTCAGGACTCTTGCTGCAGCATTTTGGATTAGCTGAAGGCTTTTCAGGGAGTTTTTAGGACATCCTGATAATAGTGAATTACAGTAGTCCAGCCTGGAAGTAATAAATGCATGAACTAGTTTTTCAGCGTCACTCTGAGACAGGATATTTCTAATTTTAGAGATGTTGCGCAAATGGAAGAAAGCAGTCTTACATATTTGTTTAATATGTGCATTGAAGGACATGTCCTGGTCAAAAATGACTCCAAGGTTTCTCACAGTGTTACTGGAGGCCAAGGTAATGCCATCCAGAGCAAGAATCTGGTTAGATACCATATTTCTAAGATTTTCAGGGCCGAGTACAATAACCTCAGTTTTATCCGAATTAAGAAGCAGAAAGTTAGCGGCCATCCAGGTCTTTATGTCTTTAAGACATTCCTGCAGTTTAACTAATTGGTGTGTGTTACCTGGCTTCATGGACAGATAGAGCTGCGTGTCATCTGCATAGCAGTGAAAATTTATGCTATGTCTTCTAATGATGCTGCCTAAGGGAAGCATGTATAATGTAAATAGAATTGGTCCTAGCACTGAACCCTGTGGAACACCATAATTGACCTTAGTGTGTGAAGACGACTCTCCATTTACATGTACAAATTGGAGTCTATTAGATAGATATGATACAAACCACTGCAGTGCAGTACCTGTAATACCTACAGCATGTTCTAATCGCTCTAATAGGATATTATGGTCGACAGTATCGAACGCAGCACTGAGGTCTAGCAGGACAAGCACAGAGATGAGTCCACTGTCAGAGGCCATAAGAAGATCATTTGTAACCTTCACTAAAGCTGTTTCTGTGCTGTGATGAGCTCTGAAACCTGACTGAAACGCTTCAAATAAGCCATTCCTCTGCAGATGATCAGTTAGCTGTTTGACAACTACTCTTTCAAGGATGTTTGATATGAAAGGAAGGTTGGAGATTGGCCTATAATTAGCTAAGACAGCTGGGTCTAGAGATGCTTTTTAAGTAAAGGTTTAACTACAGCCACCTTGAAGGCCTGTGGTACATAGCCGATTATTAGAGATAGGTTGATCATATTTAAGATTGAAGCATTAATTAATGGCAGGACTTCTTTGAGCAGTTTTGTAGGAATGGGGTCTAAAAGACACGTTGATGGTTTGGAGGAATTAATTATTGAAGTTAACTCAGAAAGATCAATTGGAGAAAAAGAGTCTAACTTAACATCAATGGTACTAAGAGTAGCTGTAGATGATATTACATCTGTGGGATGATTATTGGTAATTTTTTCTCTAATGATAAAAATTTTATTTGTGAAGAAGTTCATGAAGTCATTACTAGTTAACGTTAAAGGGATGGTTGGCTCAGTAGAGCTCTGACTTTTTGTCAGCCTGGCTACAGTGCTGAAGAGAAACCTGGGGTTGTTCTTATTTTCTTCAATCAGTGACGAATAGTAAGATGTTCTGGCTTTGCGGAGGGCTTTCTTATAAAGCAGCAAACTATTTCTCCAGGCTAAATGATGATCCTCTAAATTTGTGACACGCCATTTCCTCTCCAGCTTACGAGTTATCTGCTTTAGGCTACGTGTTTGAGAATTATACCACGGAGTCAGGTACTTTGGATTTGAGGCCTTAGTTTTCACAGGAGCTACAGTATCCAGAGTCGTACGTAGTGAGGAGGTAAAGTTATTAACAAGATAATCGACCTCTGTTGGAGTAGCGTTCAGATAGCTGCTCTGCTCTATGTTGGTACAGGGCATTGAAGATGATAACAGTAGGTGGATTATATTCTTAAACTTAGTTACAGCACTTTCAGAAAGACATCTACTTTGATAAAGTCTACTCTCCACTGCTGTGTAATCAATTATTGTAAATGTAAATGTTATCAGGAAATGATCAGACAGCAGAGGGTTTTCAGGAAACACTGTTAAATGTTCAGTTTCTATGCCATACGTTAAGACAAGATCTAGAGTGTGATTAAAGTGGTGGGTGGGTTCTTTTACATTTTGAGAGAAGCCAATTGAGTCTAATAACAGATTAAATGCGATGTTGAGGCTGTCATTTTTAGCATCTACATGGATGTTAAAATCACCCACAATAATTATTTTATCTGAGCTGAGCACTAAATCAGATAAAAAGTCTGAGAAATCAGAGAGAAACTCTGTGTAAGGCCCAGGTGGACGATAGATGATAACAAGTAAGACTGGTTTCTGAGTTTTACAGCTGGGGTGGACGAGGCTAAGCATCAGGCTTTCAAATGAATTAAAAGTCTGTCTTGGTCTTTCGTTAATTAATAGGCTGGTGTGAAAAATTGCTGCCACACCGCCCCTCGGCCTGTGCTTCGAGATTTCTGGTAGTTAGAATGACTCGGGGGTGTTGATTCATTTAAACTAACATACTCATCCTGCTGCAACCAGGTTTCTGTAAGGCAGAGTAAATCGATTTGTTGATCAATTATTAAGTCATGTACTAACAGAGACTTGGAGGAGAGAGACCTAATATTTAATAATCCACATTTCACTGTTTTACTCTTTGGTTCAGATGTGGATACTGTATTGTTCTTTCTTTGTGATTTTTTATGTTTAAGTTGTTTATTGCTGGTTTTTAGTTTGTTTTTTGTCTGTTTGGGAGCTGACACAGTCCGAAATGGAGATGGGGTTTTTTTTTTGGGGGGGGGGGGGTAGCAGGAGGAGAGAAGCTGCAGAGAGGCGTGTAAGACTGCAACTCTGCTTCCTGGTCCCAACTCTGGATAGTCTAAGGTATCCAGAGATAGATTGAGGTTAGGATATGTTTTTTTTTTTTTCAAATTCCAATCCATTCTTCTTTAGCAGTAGTCGACTTCAGCAGCATTTAAATAACCTTTATCAGATTTGATGGTTTTGTTACCACTTTTCAAAAAAGTGTTTTGCTTTTCTTTCACAAATGTGGGGATTAAATTGTGTTAAAATGTACAAAACAGTGATGTCATGTTTTGTGACGAGGACCCAGGCACAGAGAGACTTGATGAATTTAAGAATCATATGATTTAATAAAGAAATTTGCAGACTTGCATAGAGATGGTAAAATTATGATGACTGATAATGGAGATGAAGACAACAGACGACGAGGACAGGGAGGAACAGGTTTAAATGCACCAACGGGACAGTCAGAGGGAAATCGGGACAACTGGAGACATTTAAGGATGCAGGGACTGACAGAGACGGGGAAGAAGTCTCATCGTGACGAGTAAAGTTTACCTTGCCTGGATGGGCAGCTCTCTGGGTGCTCAGCACCCCCAAAGCTCTGATCCTAGAATCGCCCCTGATCACAAATACAAAATATATTTACCATATATTTGAAATATATTTTGGCCAGGAAAAATGTATTTTTTTACCGTATGGGGTAAGCTTTCCCGCGATAGTTTTGTGTAGCAGTTTAGAGTTTTGTGTGAGAAACTTTCTTTTATGAGGAAAAACGGCCGCGATGCTAACACGTTAGCCCGTCTATGGGATTTCCCATGTAACGTTAGCATTAAGCTAATCGCTAAATGCGTGGGCCTAATAACCAGTGAAAGGGTTTGGATATGCTTGTGTTTATGGGTTATATACATTGTAGTGCATGGCTTAATGTTTGATGTTGTAAAGAAAATGCAATTACAGCAGAAATGTAATATTTTATTTTTGTTTCTGTACCAGTTTTACAGTGCTTCAACAGTAAACATCTAAAACGTATCCGCTGACTCCTGGGTGTTTATTGTGGACCTGTTAGCTATCTGCCAAGCTAGAAACCAGCTTCACATCCTAGTGAGGGCAGAAGAGTAAAAAGGCATCGTCCCAACACGGCTACCTACAGAAAAGTAGATCTGCGTGGAAACACAGTTTCTTCCGTTTCTTCTAAGCTACAATGGATAGTAACGATGACACGCTTGAGACGCGGTCAATATGCTCCAACACCTCACGTGCCAGTCAGCGCTCTTCAGCCAGTGCCATTGCAGCCAGGGCACGGGCAAAAGCAGAGGCTGCACGTGCTCAAGCACTATTTGCACAAAAAGAGGCAGATATGTTAAAAGTCCAAGCATATATTGAGGAAGAACAACAAAAAGCAGCAGCTGAGGCTGCTAGGAAGAAGGCAGAGCTGCAAGCCAGTTTGCATACCTTGAGACTTGAGAGCGCGGCTGCAGCTGCCATTGCTGAAGCGAATGTTCTTGAAGCAGCTGTTGAGAACGAATTTGGGGAGTTAGATCGGGTTAGCCTGAAAAATGAATACGTTGAGCATAATCCAAGTCCTGAACCTCACCAAGACTCAGAGCTACCAGAACTCATGCCAACTCTGATGCACCAACTACCAGTCGACAGTGATGAGATCAGCAAATACGACTTGCCTGTTCAGAGAACATCCAAATTGAGTCAAGATGCCACTCCCTATTACCCTTGTACTCAAAGCCCCTGCAGGACAGGCCCGTTCAAGCAAGAACATTCACACAGCTTAAATCCATCCAAGGATACGTACAGACACCAGACACAGTCACATGATATGAGACAATACAGCAGTAGCTACCAACCGCCTCAGCCTCATACAAGTGCTACCAGAACTGACGAGCCCACTTCATCATCGACCACAGACCTGGCCAAGTATCTAATACGGCGAGAGATGATAAGCTCTGGGCTGTTAAGGTTCGACGATCAGCCAGAAAATTATTGGGCCTGGAAGCAATCCTTCCACAGTTCTACAGAGGACCTAAAACTGACGTCAAGAGAGGAGCTTGATCTGCTATGTAAATGGCTGGGACCAAAGTCATCAGAGCATGCTAAGAGGATTCGAGCAGTCCACATACACGATGCAGCTGCAGGTGTAAGAATGGTATGGCAAAGGTTGGAAGACTGCTATGGATCGCCGGAAGCAATTGAAGAAGCTCTCCTAAAGAAACTGGATGATTTTCCAAGAATCTCAAATCGAGAAAATCAAAAGCTGAGAGAGCTGGGAGACATTCTCTTGGAGCTTGAAGCCGCCAGAGCCGATGGGTTCCTACCAGGCCTCAGTTACCTGGACACATCTCAGGGCATCACTCCAATTGTCCAAAAGTTGCCATACTCCCTGCATGACAAGTGGGTCTCTCTAGCATCTTGTTACAAAGAAAGTCATCAAGCTTCTTACCCACCGTTCTCCTTCTTCGCAAAGTTTGTTTGTGATCAAGCCAAAACGCTCAATGATCCAAGCTTTGCCCCTCTTACAGGTGGTTGGAGGACAGGGAAGCCAGAACACCCCTTCAAATCAAACATGAAAATACCCATTTCTGTCAAAAAGACAGAAGTCTCCTCAAACTCTAAAAGCATGCAAGCCAGCCCCTCAAGGAAGAGGAGGGTCGAACCAGATGAACAATGCCCACTCCATAACAAACCACACCCCCTCAGAAACTGTCGTGGGTTTAGGAGTAAATCTTTAGAGGAAAGGAAAGCTTATCTTAAAGAGAATAATATTTGCTTTAAGTGCTGCGCTTCATTCACTCATCTATCGAAAGACTGCCACAAAAACGTTCAGTGCAGAGAGTGCAAGAGTGAGAACCACCCTACTGCTCTACACCCAGGGCCGGCCCCCTGGATATCAGAGACTCCTGTAACCACAAGAGAGCAAGGCGGGGAGCAAGGAGAAGAAGCTCCTCAAGCTGTCAGAGCAAAATGCACAGACATTTGTGGGACTACCGTCAGAGTAAAGTCGTGCTCCAAAATCTGTCTTGTCAGCTGGATAAAGCTGGCCAGAGGGAGAAAGGTGTTAAGGCGTACATTGTTCTCGACGAGCAAAGCAACAAGTCTTTGGCAAGAACAGAGTTTTTTTAGCTCTTTGGAGTTACAGAGGGCACGGCAGCATACACCTTGAAGACCTGCTCAGGAGTTATGGAAACAACAGGGCGCCGAGCTAACAATTTCATCATGGAGTCATTAGATGGTAAGACTCACATTCCACTCCCCACCTTAATCGAATGTGACATGCTCCCTGATGATAAGTCTGAAATCCCCACACCGGAGATCGCCAGACATTATCCACATTTCAAGCGGGTTGTGGATAAAATCCCGGCTATAGATCCATCAGCAAGCATCCTGATCTTGCTCGGTCGAGATGTACCACGATGTACCACAGGTTCGAGAGCGATGCAATGGGCCCCACGATGCCCCCTACGCCCAGCGTCTCGACTTGGGATGGGTGATCTTTCTGAAAGTGCTGTAACTAAGTTTAAGAATATAATCCACCCACTGTTATCATCTTCAATGCCCTGTACCAACATAGAGCAGAGCAGCTATCTGAACGCTACTCCAACAGAGGTCGATTATCTTGTTAATAATTTTACCTCCTCACTACGTACGACTCTGGATACTGTAGCTCCTGTGAAAACTAAGGTCTCAAATCCAAAGTACCTGACTCCGTGGTATAATTCTCAAACACGTAGCCTAAAGCAGATAACTCGTAAGCTGGAGAGGAAATGGCATGTCACAAATTTAGAGGATCATCATTTAGCCTGGAGAAATAGTTTGCTGCTTTATAAGAAAGCCCTCCGCAAAGCCAGAACATCTTACTATTCGTCACTGATTGAAGAAAATAAGAACAACCCCAGGTTTCTCTTCAGCACTGTAGCCAGGCTGACAAACAGTCAGAGCTCTACTGAGCCAACCATCCCTTTAACGTTAACTAGTAATGACTTCATGAACTTCTTCACAAATAAAATTTTTATCATTAGAGAAAAAATTACCAATAATCATCCCACAGATGTAATATTATCTACAGCTACTTTTAGTACCATCAATGTTAAGTTAGACTCTTTTTCTCCAATTGATCTTTCTGAGTTAACTTCAATAATTAATTCCTCCAAACCATCAACGTGTCTTTTAGACCCCATTCCTACAAAACTGCTCAAAGACGTCCTGCCATTAATTAATGCTTCAATCTTAAATATGATCAACCTATCTCTAATAATTGGCTATGTACCACAGGCCTTCAAGGTGGCTGTAGTTAAAAATTTACTTAAAAAGCCATCTCTAGACCCAGCTGTCTTAGCTAATTATAGGCCAATCTCCAAATGGTAAATGGACTGATTCTTATATAGCGCTTTTCTACTCTCCCGGAGTGCTCAAAGCGCTCTATACAACATGCCTCATTCACCCCCACTCATACAAGCACTTCTAAACACAGTGCAAACTAACCTGCATTCACACGCATTCATACTCCGATGAGTGCATCGGAGAGCAATTTGGGGTTAGTATCTTGCCCAAGGATACTTGACATGCAGACCGGGGAAGCCAAGAATCGAACCACCGACCTTCCGATCAGTAGCTGATCTGCTCTACTACCTGAGCCACAGCCACCCCTTCCAACCTTCCTTTCATATCAAACATCCTTGAAAGAGTAGTTGTCAAACAGCTAACATCATCTGCAGAGGAATGGCTTATTTGAAGAGTTTCAGTCAGGTTTCAGAGCTCATCACAGCACAGAAACAGCTTTAGTGAAGGTTACAAATGATCTTCTTATGGCCTCTGACAGTGGACTCATCTCTGTGCTTGTCCTGCTAGACCTCAGTGCTGCGTTCGATACTGTTGACCATAATATCCTATTAGAGCGATTAGAACATGCTGTAGGTATTACAGGTACTGCACTGCAGTGGTTTGTATCATATCTATCTAATAGACTCCAATTTGTGCATGTAAATGGAGAGTCCTCTTCACACACTAAGGTCAATTATGGTGTTCCACAGGGTTCAGTGCTAGGACCAATTCTGTTTACATTATACATGCTTCCCTTAGGCAGCATCATTAGAAGACATAGCATAAATTTTCACTGCTATGCAGATGACACGCAGCTCTATCTGTCCATGAAGCCAGATAACACACACCAATTAGTTAAACTGCAGGAATGTCTTAAAGACATAAAGACCTGGATGGCCACTAACTTTCTGCTTCTTAATTCAGATGAAACTGAGGTTATAGTACTCAGCCCTGAAAATCTTAGAAATATGGTATCTAAGAAGATTCTTACTCTGGATGGCATTACCTTGGCCTCCAGTAACACTGTGAGGAACCTTGGAGTCATTTTTGACCAGGACATGTCCTTCAATGCATATATTAAACAAATATGTAAGACTGCTTTCTTCCATTTGTGCAACATCTCTAAAATTAGAAATATCCTGTCTCAGAGTGACGCTGAAAAACTAGTTCATGCATTTATTACTTCCAGGCTGGACTACTGTAATTCACTATTATCAGGATGTCCTAAAAACTTGCTGAAAAGCCTTCAGCTAATCCAAAATGCTGCAGCAAGAGTCCTGACAGGGACTAGAAAGAGAGAGCATATTTCTCCTGTTTTGGCTTCCCTTCATTGGCTTCCTGTTAAATCCAGAATTGAATTCAAAATCCTGCTCCTCACATACAAGGTCTTAAATAATCAGGCCCCATCTTATCTTAATGACCTTGTAGTACCATATCACCCTATTAGAGCACTTCGCTCTCGCTCTGCAGGCCTACTTGTTGTTCCTAGAGTATTTAAAAGTAGAATGGGAGGCAGAGCCTTCAGTTTTCAGGCCCCTCTTCTGTGGAACCAGCTTCCAGTTTGGATTCGGGAGACAGACACTATCTCTACTTTCAAGATTAGGCTTCAAACTTTCCTTTTTGCTAAAGCATATAGTTAGGGCTGGACCAGGTGACCCTGAATCCTCCCTTAGTTATGCTGCAATAGGTGTAGGCTGCTGGGGATTCCCATGATGCATTGAGTTTTTCCCTTCCAGTCACCTTTCTCACTCACTATGTGCTAATAGACCTCTCTGCATCGAATCATATCTGTTACTAATCTCTGTCTCTCTTCCACAGCATGTCTTTCATCCTGTTTTCCTTCTTTCACCCCAACCGGTCGCAGCAGATGGCCGCCCCTCCCTGAGCCTGGTTCTGCCGGAGGTTTCTTCCTGTTAAAAGAGAGTTTTTCCTTCCCACTGTCGCCAAAGTGCTTGCTCATAGGGGGTCATATGATTGTTGGGTTTTTCTCTGTATTTATTATTGTGCTATCTACTGTACAATATAAA
>JAQSNX010008749.1:0-18990 GCA_029532605.1 Oreochromis grahami
TAAAAGTGTTCCATTGATGGACACTGCAGAGCTGTACCTTATTTTAATAGCACTTTACATTGTTTGGTAATGTTTACTTGGATGGATTCTTCAAGCAATTTCATTTTTGATTTATATTTGTTTATGTTAAGGTCACATAAAAAGTGCTTTGTTTTGATGCTCCATAGAGCAGTTTTTGGATAAGTATTTTACAATCATAGTACTTAGAAAGACCTCAGTATTACATGTTTACTTTTTTCATGTTAAAAAAAATACTTGATATTTCAGTAAAGTAGTTTTTGTTTGTTTATTTGACATGACTTCTAATAAGGCAGATGTTAATTTCTCCATTCATTTTGAACTTAGAGAGAGTGTTTTTGTTTCAGATGTTTCATGTCAAGCATTTAACAGTTTGGACTGTTTACTGTGGGTTTTCCTAACTAAATTCAGTCCTACTAAACACAAATATCATCTGGCTTTTAGTATCGCAATGTATCGTATCGTCTACCCTGTATTATGATACATACTGTATCGCCAGATTCTTGCCAATACACACTAGGGGTGGGCGATATAAACGATATACGATAGAAACGATATAGATTTGGCCAACGATAGAGATTTTGACTACATCGCGATATCGCGATAGCGCATGTTGATGATGTCATCAAGCTGCGCCTGTTTTGGTAGAAAGTATCACAGCGGTTACAACCATTATCATCAGTAAATTATGTTCTCCTGACTGAAGTTTGGCCCGTGTATAGCATCCTGCTATGCAATTGCATTTGTCCCTGACCACCAGAATCCCTCACATTAACTTTTATCGAGTGGAAAAAAAGTTGACGTTCATCCTCCAGCTTCACTGTGCTAATGTTATGCTAACATAGCTGTGTCGCTAGCAATCACGTAGCACAACATTATATACCAGGTAGTCCAACTTCGGTAACCCTGCAAACGCCACTGCGGTTTAGTTTTCTGTCTTCACTTATGTTGGAAGTGGTAGCAGAGCTGTACGTTTTAATTAGTTTCAAAAATCTCTGTCAGAACATGGTATGAAATGTTTAGGTATAAACTAGCGAGCTAACTTCCTGTTAACTTCTAACTCCGTTAAATTTAATAAATTCTGTTTTCATGGATGCATGGATGTTAAACTTAATTGTTACACCCGATAAAGCAGCAACTCTGATGATTTAATTAAAGATGAAAGAATTTAGACTGTTTTTAACTCTCAGTGTTCATTTGACTTTGGGACCTGAAGGGGATGGAGTTTTGGACCCAGATTACTCCTCACTACGGCAGCCGTAATGCTCTGACAATCCATCAAGCAGTCCATCAGCAGGCTTACCAAAGTTGTACTAAAACATTTTTTAACAGATTTCTACACGCCAAAATCGGTTCAAGGTCAGTGAGCACAACCAGAATTCATACATAAGGCACACTCTTGATTTTTGAGAAAATTAAAGGATTTTAAGTGTGCCTTATAGTTTGGAAAATACGTTATACAGAAGAAAAGATTATATCGTGATATATATCGTTATCGCACATGCTTCAAATTATATCGCGATATGAATTTTAGGCCATATCGCCCAGCCCTAATACACACCCCTATTTACTAGCTAATCTTAAATGACTGTTCAGTACAGTAACTGAAGGCCAACAATCATGTTTTATAGTCCTGTGGTCTCGGCCTCAGATACTTATTAAATCACACAAAGCTCGTTTAGAAACATTTCACAAGCCCATTTCACAAGCCTCGCACTTCTGGCCTTAGCGGTCTTTGAGTACGCGGCCCTTGAGGATCGTTGAGGCGGCGTACTTTCAGGCTGCAGACCCTGAATTGGGATACAGCCTATGTTAACCTGACACCCGAGGAACTACAGAGGAAGGAGTGGGCTCAGTAGTTCAAGAAAAAAAAAATCAGACACAAAACTGAAACTAGTGAAACAGCTTGATTAGCTGTCTCAGTATGTCTTACTGCATGAGGGTGTAAACATCCATATCCTTGCATCTGTCCATTACCAGCTATTCCATTTTGTACAGATCTGATGAACTATTCTAGGTTTGTGTTGTTTTTCTTTCTGACCAGATGCATTTTGTGCACCATCTCTTCAATGCCCTTGTACTTGTTACGAGTGTTTATGTGCTAAAACAGAAATATTTTCCTTGTTACCAAAACTGATTCTTAAGAACGATTTCAATAACTCATGCACACACAGCATTTTGCAGAGGGTATAGGAGCCGTTAGCTCGAAACCACTTTAATCTCTACATTTCAACCTTAATCTCAAAATACTATTTTGACTTTGACTCAAAATATTATTTAGTATCATGTATTATTATTATTTACATCACTGTAACAGCACCCCCTTCCTTCTCCTGAGTTGATTACCTATTTTAAAATCAATTACTAATAATCTGACTCTTTTTTTCTCTTTCAGTGTTCAGCAGTCCATATGTGTCCTCCCTTTGTTAAGTAAAGCTAGCCTTGGTCTAAAGTAGGAATGTCAAACCAATTTTACATCATGGGCCACATTCAGCCCATTTTGATCTTATGTGGGTCGGACCACTGATCCTTCCAACAGTAAAAATAAGTTTAACTACACATTTAACTGAGATGCCTTAATTTTTTATTTTTGAAAAATGCTTGTATTTCTCATAGTATTTCTTAGTTTTTCTACTTGTAAAACACACACTGATGACATTAAAATAATTTTTTAAAAAATGTACGGGGGACTCTTTGGGGTTGTAATTGTAAGAAATGTATAAAATTGTAAAACGTAAAACAGAAAAAAATCATTTTTTTTTTCAATTTCACTTTCTTCGCAAAGGCGAACATCCATCCATTCGCTTCCGCTTATCCTTTCGCAAAGGCGAACATCTGCATTAAATTGTTCAGGAAACAAGGTTCAGATGGGTTGATGAGTTTCATCTGGGGTTTACTGTCCAAAAGAGAAAACAACTGAAGCTCCTTTAAAACACACACGAAAAAAACAGAAATAGATCAAAGCAGCAAATGAATTCAGTTTAGTGAATGCTGAGGTTTAACATGATTCTGACTTCTTAATCTTCTCGCACTGAATGTGTTTATAGAAGAAACCAGGTTTCAGTTCTGCTAAAGCCTTTTTCTTTCACAAAAGTACTTTTTTCTCCTGCACAACTGTAAGCAAATAGAGAAAAAAATGCACTCGTTGGACTAAGAAATTTCAAGAGTCTAAGAATGCATATTGTAATCAAAACACATTTACGAAGGTGGACTATCAGAAACGGAGCCCCGCGCTTGCGCCTTTAATGGCCCGCAGGCGTTTAAGAACTATCACGAAACAACCACCAAAGTCAGCCGTCCCGTGTTTCAGTTCTTACCTGCGCTGTTCATTCTGCTGCAGATCAATCACGCTGATATCAGCTGATTTTTATTGGTCCGTTATAATCTCTCTGACGCGCATTTAGTTATCATCAGTTTCCCCTCCGTCGGTAGCGCGCAATGGTGGACGACGCGACAGCTCCAAAAACATGAAGCCAAAAGCTCTCTATCGCCCCCTGGTGTCTGGCTGCAGTATAGGTCGTAAACCCCGCCTCCTCTATGTTAGCGGATGGGACTGGTGTCAGACTAAAATAAATTAATTCTCCTCAGATAAAATTTTTCCAAAGATTCTTTCTTTTGTTATCAATAGTTCTCATCACGATGATTTATGTCCAAGGGGTCTCCTTTCCCATGCGTTTGATTCTAATTCCTACCGCGGTGATGTTAAATTGGGGGTGTAACGTCATCATAACAGCTTTGACTGGCAGCTGCAATCACGGAGAAACTTGCGTATCTCTGTTCGGGAACAGCAGATAGAGCGTAGGCTCTGAGAGGAGGGCCAGCGTTTACGTTACAAAACCACGACCGACTGTTTTAACCTGACAGCTATGACGTTATTTTTGTGCCACTATTCTGAGCGCACGTAAAAAAAGCTTTGAGCGCACATAAAAATAAATAAATAAATATTGCAGGTGCAAGTGTATGGAATCAGAACGATGCCACCTTGAAACGAAACCGAAAATTGCTGCGTGCAAAAACTGTATTTCAGTGTTTGCCATTATCCATACACACAATTGCAGCCCCTCTCGCTCACTTTTTGCAATTGCGCTTGCTCGCAATGTGTTGCATGCGCTCTCAACATTTCTGCCCGTGCGCGTTCAACTCTTTCTGTACACCGTTATATTTGTGCCACAAAACCAGCCAATCACAGACTTGGATGCAAAAAAGTCTGATTGGCTGTTTTGGTCTCCAATAAGCTCGAAATGACGAAATGCAATAGGAAGGGAGATATAGCTGAATGAGAAGACAGGGCACAACTAAATGGGAAAACCAGATTATCATTTGGAGAAAGCAGACACAGGGACATGACTACGAACCAGAAAGGTATCACAAAGGAAGACAACTAGATATTACATAAACCAGGGGTGGGGAACTCCAGGCCTCAAGGGCTGATGTCCTGCAGGTTTTAGATATGACACTGGGTCAACACACCTGAATCAAATGATTAGTTCATTACCAGGCCTCTGGAGAACTTCAAGACATGTTGAGGAAGTAATTTAGCCATTTAAATCAGTTGTGTTGGATCAAGGACACATTTAAAACCTGCAGGACACTGGCCCTTGAGGCCTGGAGTTCTCCCACCCCTGACATAAATAAACACTCCAATATAAACAGAGACAGAGGCTATAATAGTGATGGGTAGATGAGGCCTCGTGAAGCGTTTCAGCACATTCCCCAAACTGTATCGATACTGTGTCGACACAGTGTTGCTGTTTTGCTCCATACTGACACCTGCTGGACCTTAAATATCATTGCAGGCAACTTACTTGAGACTCACAACAGACACTGATTCAATAACCTAGTTATATTATACTTTTATACTTGTATACACTGTAAGGTATTGTACTTTCCATGGAATCATTTTATATGTTTTAAATTGCAAATATTGTAGAAATCTTTAGTCATCTGAGTCAATTTAAATGTAATTGACTCAGACTTTATTATAAATTTCTATTCAAAAATACGTTTATCCAATGTTTTTGCATTCAGTCTACTGCGTTGTTTTTTTGGGGTTTTTTGACACCATTTCCCCAGCTTTGGAAAACTCACAGGGACAGATGAAGCTGGGGTACACAAAAACTGTAAAGCCAGGTGGAAAAGGTTTTGATAAGATGTCTTCCTATTCCCCCAGTACGTTAAAGGATCCTCTGATCTTGAAATGTTTCTCTCCACAATACTAAGGAGTTGGCAGTCCTTTATAATAAAATTCAGGACTGCCTGGTCCAGAACAGTCTTCCTAGATACTTGATTTGAAAATAATAAAACACACACACACACACACACACACACACACACACACACACACACACACATACATATATATATATATTTATGCACACATATAAAATGATGATAAAGCTGCTCAGTGTCTATATAAGCCTACCTGTGTTCATTCTCGGCGTGTTTGTCTCCTCATTTCATGTTTGGCTCTGTAATGCCTAAACACTGAGGAGGTGCTTTTGTTTGTGTAAGGAAGCTCCGCAGAACAGTTGCGACATTTAACCTGATAAAATGAAATAAATAATTTACTCTGAAAGTCACATTTCTGTTTTTCCTTTTCTGACAGATTACACTGAAACAAAGACAGACGAACTATTTGCAGTTAAAAGATCAAAATGATCCCACACAGCAGAAACGTTTCTTTTTCTTTAGGGCTCCATTTTGTTTGTATATGTATATATATATATATATATATATTTTTATCTTTGCGAGAGTAATTTTGTGGGGGTTTTTGGTGGCCTCATTCCGTTGGCAGATGCGGTACCTTTTAAACACAGTTTGGTGCGTTGGCAATGAGCGATACAGCAGCTGTATCGATCACGTGACTTTTTCTTAAAGCGACGCACGCACCGATACAGGCTTCGCTAGGTGAGCTTGATACATGCGTCGGTGCGTCAGTGTTGCTGGACCCATCACTAGGCTATAATAAACCCTAAAGGAAACTATCATGCTCAAAAACACAATGAATGATTTTCAATTAATTTTTTATATAATGTTATATTTCACTGAGCATGTTGAATTTGACCACAAATATCCTTCTCTACATTTATGCAGTGGAATGAGATAAACACATGCACACAAATATAGCGCAGGTGTTCAAAAAGAGGAATCCATTGAGAAAGTCATGTCAATTATCAAGCATGATTTTTAATGAATTTTTTTAATATGACGCAGTTTTTAGGCACAGAAAAACAAGCGCTGTGTTAAAATGGTTGCAACATACAAATGGCTCTACCGTGCCAAGAAACATGTGTGATGGCTCGGAAGTGAGAGGGTTTGGTTTTTGGCAACTTGAGTGTTCAGTTGTGAGAAGCTGAGATTAAAATTGGAGTAAAATATTGGGATGTGTCATCTTTTCATACTTCCACAGTATAGTGTTTTTATTTTTTATTTTAAGAAAAGGCTGAACAGAATACTACTTTGTTATTTTTTAACACAGGTATGGTTTGATTGCTTTTCTTACCCTAATAAATGAAATCATCATTATATATGGAAAAGGAAGACTGATGTTAAAAAAAAAGAGAAGCATGATTACATGCTTAATTGCTTTCAGCTGTGTGTATTTGTCAGTCTACAGCTGGGGTGCTGAACTCCAGGCCTCAAGGGCCGGTGTCCTGCAGGTTTTAGATCTCATCCTGGGTCAACACACCTGAATCTAATGATTAGTTCATTACCAGACCTCTGGAAGTTGAGGAGGTAATTTAGCCTTTTAATCAGCTGTGTTGGATCAAGGAATCACTAGAACTTGCAGGACACTGGACACCTTTGGTCTACAGGATGACGCAGCAGCAGGTCACTGGGTAGTCGTCAGCACTGACTTTGCGCTCGTTGCTGTACACGTAGTAGACGTAGCTCTTGTCTTTCCACTTGTAGTTCACCTGAGTGATGGGGATCAGCTCGACTGTCTGCCTCTGAAAGAGAGAGATGGAGGGAATTATATTAAAGGAAAACTTTCAACTTTATCAGAGCACGTTAGCTTGAGTCAGAACACCTTAGCATTGACTGAAAGCAGGAGTAAAGGAAATCTAGTAGTTAAGTTAAATACTTTGCAGAGCAAAGCAATAAATTCCAGAGTAACACAGGCACACCAGCACAGGCTGGCCACTGAGGGAGAGTCTAAGGGAAACTTTGCACATTTTCCTTGCTGCTTCAACTACAAATAATGGAATTTCAGCTTGAATCCATTATATTTCAACTAGAATTAACTGCTGAAGGAACAAGTATAGCTGTTTTCTTTCCTTCCACACTCTGGAGAAGATGGTTCAGAGCTGTGTGTCGGCCTACCTGCTGCAGAATCCTGGAGGTTTGGCCATTCTTAGTTTGATATTCCTTGATCAGACGCTCAGAGGCCTGAGAGACTGCTGGGTTTGGAAATCCAAGCAGTGGGTAGACCTGAGAGAAGAAAGACAGTTTAATTCACAATATTCACACCGCTAACCCCAGCAATGTCTTTTCCTTCTCCCCAACCTTTCCTTTACATTTACCTCAACTACACCTGTCTGAGGTGAGTTCCTGCAGTGGCTTTGTTTAATTTATGAAGATTATTTTAACATTTCAAACATAGAATACAACATTCCAAACGACTGTGTGAAACTACTGAGATGTAGGTTTTTTTTGTATGAAATTTTGGTATTAAAAAAATCTTATTAAGATTCAAAGTGAAGCTACATTTTGTGTGTGTACCAGGTTCTGGCTGTTCTTGAACAGCTCCTTCCCTTTTACTGAGCGCAGCTCATCACTCTTCAGACCACAGCTCTGCTCCACCAGATAATCTTCCGCATGGTTTTTCCTAAACACAAATATACAGATATGAACTATATTCATGCTGTATCCATTAAATATAAAATATAATGCTGATGTAACACTCTACATTCTAATGAATACAACGTTACATGAATTAATACATTTTAAGCTTTAAACAATTAACAGTTTCTACTGTTCAATTTAAACTTGCAGAATGTAATTTTAATCTTTATTGACTAGAGGGCACCAAAGCATCTGTCAAACCACCATTAATTCTCTTCCGCTTATTTCTAAAGAAGTCTTATCTCAGATGGGAGGTGAAATGTCTTTTCTTTAGACTATGATGACATGGATGACTAACCTTCACAGACATATCTCTTCCGTTTGTTCTTATCAGGATTGCATCGGGGCTGGAGCCTATTCAAGCTACCATAGGTGAAGAGGCGGGGTACACCTTGGACAGACTGCTAGTCTGTCACAGGGCTAACGCAGAGAGACAGACAACCGTTCACACCTAAGGGCAATTTATAATCACCAGTTAACCTAACCCCAGTCCTTGGACTGTGGTAGGAGGCCTGAGTACCCACAGAGAACATTCATACTCCCTGACCAGATGGTGGAGTTGAAATCAGGACCTTGCTAATTTGCGTTTACTTTTCAAAGCCTTCTATAACTTCTCCATGGACCATTTTAACACCCAAAATAATTCATGGACATCTGCCCAAAAAAAACCCCCAGACCTCAAATAGGACCTGTGGCACTGAGTTAGTGGGAACAAATTAACCCGCTTGAATCAGGTTAAATGAATTCAAATGCATAAAAACTCTTTATATACTTCTGAAACATCCTCCAGGGCCATTTGACTTTTCCAAATAACACCTAAAAGACACCTGAAGAACCCAATCTTCAAGGACTGAAGCCACTGAAATATAGAAACACTGAAACTGCTGTTGTACTTGTACTCACCACTCCACTTTTAGCTCAATGTAGGTCAGCAGCTCACGTTTTCCTTTACAGGTTTCACATTGCTTTTTCCCCCTACCATCACACTTTATACACCTAAACAGACACATGACTCATTATTTTTGGTTACTTACAGACATTACAGACTTTGCTTTATTTTTTTTAAAAAAATATGGTATTTGTTTATTTTTACTTACATTATTATTTTAAAAGAATTACTGACCTTTTACTGATTGCAGCATTTCTTAGCTTAGACATTTTAAGGGCATCCATCCTTTTCTAATTAGTCACTGTAATTAATATATCCCCAACATATGCACAGTCATAAAACTGGTGTGTTGTCTGTTTTATTTTCAGTTTGTGTGACCATCGAGTACCTGTCTTTGCCTGTGCCATTACAGTGAGTGCAGGCTGGATCGGACTTTGCTGCACCATTACACACTGGGCAAGCTTTCTACAACGACACAAATAAGCAAATGTTTTCATTGTACTTGATCAGACTTTTCATGTCTTATTATTTACTATTGAGAGTTTCCTTACTTTTCCACTTCCACTGCACTCCCTGCATTGCTCAGTACCTGCTGCATGGCATGTGTGGCATTCCTAAACACAAACACAAAAAAAGTCAAAAATGAGCAAAAGGGAAAAAAATTTCATGTGTTCATGGTTTTAAAGCCTCAATGAACTCAGGAAAAGATGAGCTGTAGAACCATCTCATGGACAACTAAAGATCCATGAAAATTCATCTGGAAAATTCTTTATGTATATATATCTTTAAGCTTAAAGCTCAGAACTAAACTGCAGGTAACCCAGCACTTTGACAGATAGCTTTTGTTATTCAGCCACCTTGACGGAGGACGTGTAGGGCACCCGGATCTTCTCTCTATGGTCGCTGAAAAGTTTGGGGGGTGTGGCCTGGACCTCCCATGGTTGTGGAGCGGGCTGGGTGTAAAAGTCAGCAGGCTCACCTTTTAAATACACGAGATCACAGAAAATGACAATCAATAAACTACTAGTATAATAAGTTACTGCATTGGCAGTAGGTTTATGCGAGGATCAATAAAAGAGACATTTGTTATGAAAACCAAAGTGTTTCCAGCTTGAACTCTTTCAGGTAAAACACTATTTATTAATCAGTTGTTCTGGAGTTTGATTTGTAAGAGGCTCTGAGTATCACACTATTGTTTCTAATCCCTCACAAGGCCATGAACTTTCAGTGTGGTCAAGAACAAAGTGAAAAATGTGGTTTGGTAACAGGAAACAACAAAAGCTTTACCATCAGATTAAAAAGCATCCAGCCTTGCTCTATAATAACAGAACATGGTGGCTCAAGGAAACAAATGAAAATGGACATTTTAATGGCTAAAATGAAAATGTGTGTTTACCTTCATGTGGTTTGTGGGCCCACTCAGTTGACCTGGACTCAGTGAATGTCTCCAGACGATACTAAGGAACAAAAATTAATTTCTCTATATTTCACATCAGAGTGAAAGTGAAACATAAGTTTCTATGCATCATGTGCAAAAAGCTGGACATGTTAAAATAAAAGTATATTTGTTGCGTCAGACACACGTTACAGGTGTTATGATTTTATTCACATTTTAATGTCACTTTAAGGTTTTTCAGGTCACATGTCAGCCATGTGCAAGTTAAGGTTTGTTTTAAACTAATGTGAAACTGTTTTTTGAACTGAGACTGTCCTCTTTGACATCACATGTTTGCCTTTATTTTTTCTCTGCATGCTCAAGATGTCATCACTTAGAAGGACTTTGTAATAACACTGCTCATGCAGCTATTGCCTGTCAGCGTGGTAGTGTATGAGCCTTCAGTCTGTTTCTGGATCAGGAACAAGTTGTATTAATGCACATGTAGAATCAGAAAAACACTTTGTTATCAAAATAAGTATAAGATGGAGACAAGTGGGGGTGAACATATTTCGTAACATTTTTTTCCCCCACTTTCACTGTTAAAAGTGTAGAAGTGAGACAGCTGTTCGTGAGCAGAAATGTCTCTCCCATTAAATCCTACACAAAATTTGTTAAACCCAATCAGTATCGCACATTATACCATACAATGTATTTCCGGTTTGTTGCCATATAACTGGGCATCATATTACTGCATGACAAATTTCGTGGTAAAACTGGTCTGCATTGGCCTTTTCTTTGAGCTTCTTGCAAGAGTCTTGAGGATGTGATGGAAAGTTCTGGCAAACTATTACTTCAGCAGGTCTGGACACTTACTAAAAGGTCTGAAGTTTTTGAGAAGAAAATAGAAGCACTTTCTATTACAGCTCAGTAATAAAGGGGTAATAGTAGGTTAACAAGCTAACCTACAATGTATGTGTTTTAAATGTGTTTTTTTGCATTTTGCAGCTGTTTTTCCTGCTTTATTAGGCAAACTGCCACAGTTGTTTTCAGATAATAATCACACACTTTTAGAGTTTGCTTTAATAGGTTCTTAATATGTTATTAAATTTAAACAGCTCCATTTTGCAGCTCTGTTTCTTGCTTTTTACACAGAAACTACCACAAGTAATTGAGAGGCAATAATTAATGCAAATTACTGCATTATTGCATTCTTCTTCCTTCCTTGTGACTCCACTTTATTGTGGAGCTGTATTTCCATATTATTATCTGCAGTTTTTGGGTTCTCATTATCCTATTACATACATTTCTAGGTAATATTACTCAACTGTAACCACTGTTGCTACCATGATATTACTTAGATATTAAGTGGTTATTACTTTGATAATTGCATAGTAATAACTTAGAAATGACCACATTATTACACTCTTTTTCAACTTGTTATCCTAATACTACCCCTTTATTACCTAGCTGTAATAGAAAGTGCTACCAAAAAAATTCAAAGTCAAGTCAAAAGTCAAAGTCAGCTTTATTTGTCAATTCTGCCACATGTACAGGACATACAGAGAATAGAAATTCCGTTACTCTCAAACCCTAGATGAAATAACAAATGAACATTTAAATATAAGAGAGTGATTAAAAAATGCAAGTAAAATAATTAAAAAGTAAAAATTGTAAATAAATACAATACAATTTTACGTATAACAAAAAAAGCTATACAATATACAATATACAATATTAAAGTAACGGTAAATGACATTGAGTGTAAACCAGGCAAAGTAGTGCAAATAGGCAAATAGTGCAAATGGAGATTTAATAATGTACGGTAGGAGATAGTGTAACAACAAAGTCTTATGAGGTAATGGCAGTCCAATGCTCCACAAAGTGACTAATAACTGGTGCAGGCCAGTGAGTGAGTCAGAGAGTGTGTGTGTGTGTGTGTGTGTGACAGTGTTGTGTGTGACAGAGTTCAGTGAGACCGTGGAGGAGAGAGGGGAGAGGGGCAGAATCGGGAGGGAGTTAAGCTTCCTGACAGCCTGATGGATGAAGCTGTCCTTCAGTCTGCTGGTCCTGGCCTGGAGACTCCGCAGTCTCCTCCCTGACGGCAGCAGCTTGAAGAAGCTTTGCATTGGGTGCGTGGGATCAGCCGCTATGCAAAGGGCTTTTTTAGTGAGACGGGTGCTGTAAATGTCCTGGAGGGAGGGGAGAGAGACACCAATGATCCTCTCTGCAGCTCTCACTATGCGTTGGAGGGTTCTATGACAGGACGCATTGCAGGCTCCAAACCACACAGTGATGCAGCTTGACAGGATGCTCTCGATGGTGCCTCTGTAAAAAGTGTACATGATGGGGGCTGGTGCTCCTGCTCTTCTTAGTTTGCGGAGAAAGAAGAGACGCTGCTGTGATTTCTTGGCCAGTGCTGTGGTGTTGTACGTCCAGGAGAGATCCTCTGTGATGTGCACACCCAAGAACTTGGTGCTGCTCACTCTCTCCACAGACGCTCCGTCAATGGTCAGAGGAGCATGTTGGGTGTGCATTCTCCTGAAGTCCACAACAATCTCCTTTGTCTTCTCCACATTCAGAGAGAGATTGTTGTCAACACACCACGTGGCCAGGCGACTCACCTCACTTCTGTAGTCGGTCTCATCCCTGTTGCTAATGAGACCCACCACCGTTGTGTCGTCCGCAAACTTGATGAAGAGGTTGGAGCTGTATGATGGAGTGCAGTCATGGGTCAGCAGAGTGAAGAGGAGAAGGCTCAGCACACATCCCTGCGGGGCCCCCGTGTTTAAAATGATGGTGCTGGATGTATTACTGTCGACCCGTACTGCTTCATTATGCATGTTGATTTTCAACAGTTCATTATCATTCAATTATGTCCGTTGGTCAAATGTTTGGAAAACTACAGATAAAAGCATCTCAAACCAGAGCTCTGCAACAGACTCATCAAGATAGTAAAGGCAGATATGGAGGTAACAGTCCACAGCATCACTGATGGTGGTGATGTTGGAACATTTAATCACCCTAAATGTGTTGAATGGGTCCATGGAGGTGATGACTCCCTGAGTGACTGGATCTTCACTGTAGCAGATATGAGATGACACAAATTTCTTGAATGCCTCCTGAGCCTCATCCTCAGCGAGAGAGGGGATGCTACAAAACAAACTGTGTTAAACCTGAATACTCTACTGGTTGGTGAGCAGCGCAGAAACACAGGTAATATGTTGTACCTCCATTCGAGATTTTCAGGGCCGGGTTGGGATGGTGCGACTGGCTCCATGGGCATGGGAGGAGGCAGGAAACCTGCATCAGTGACAAATTTTCAAGTAACATCAACAGCATTAACGTGAGGAATTATGTGAACTGGGCTTTTCTTACCTCCTCCTGGCACAGTGCCTTCATAACCTGGGACATTGCAAAACATGTTGGCTTGGGGTGCCATGACAGGTGGGTACATAGCTGGAATGAAAAACAAGAAACAAAAAATTCAAACCAAACGGATCAGGTGACCCTGAATCCTCCCTTAGTTATGCTGCAAAAGATCTAGGCTGCTGGGGGATTCCATGATGCACTGAGTGTTTCTTATGTACTCACATTTTTTCCCCCACTCACTATATGTTTATACACTACTTTGCATTTAATCATCAGTTATTATTTATCTGTGGCTCTCTTCCACAGGGTGTCTTTGTCCTGTCTTCTTCATCCCACCCCAAACAGTCATGGCAGACGGCTGCCCCTCCATGGGCCTGGTTCAGCCAGAGGTTCCTTCCAGTTAAAAGGGAGTATCTTTCCCACTGTAGCCAAAGTGCAAAAATGCATGCAATTCTTATAGTATCTCTTAGTTTTTCTACATGATAAAGAAACACTGCTGACGTCAATGATAGAAATATGTCAGTATGACTCTTTGGATTGTAATTGTAAGAAATAAATGTGTAAAATTACAGAAAAGAAATTGCACTAAGTCAAGGGCATAGATTTGGCATGGACGGAAGGGACATGTCCCCACCAATAATTTGATCTCTTCGAGTAAAGAAAAACAAACCCGATAGAAAGAACAAAAACGATCTGTCAACGTGTCATTCACCCAGCGGTGCAGAAAGAGTCATGTGACAAATATGGCCAATGTGATTGGCTGTGCCTTTCAGGGAGCTCTGTTTAGTTTTAACAGCGGCAAGCCTGTGCTGCGAGGACCTGCAAGGAGGAGAGGAGGATGGCAGCAAAAAGGAAGAACCTGATATAAGAAAGTATTTTTCAAAGAAACCTGTAAGTCACTTAAAGCCAAGTTAACTCATAAAATGTGTCCGTCTTCATAACATTACAGGCTATGCTAGGCTTTGGCCCACATCAGTCTAAAATTGTATCTAACCATGAATAACGTGTTTTTACGGTGGCCCCATAGCTGGACTGGCCATCGGGCATACCGGGCATTTGCCTGGTGGGCCGCTGGCGATTTTTTGTTTTTATGGGCCGATGGATTTTTTTATTTATTTATTTATTTATTTTTAGGAAGGGTATATATATATATATATATATAATGAACAGTGTTGGATTGGCCAATTGGTCATGATTGACTCTGGGCTGGACCAATTACAGCCGAGGAGGCCGGATGCACCCGCCCCCTTGTTTAGCAATCTTATAGACGAACTAAAGAAAATGAAGAACAAAAAAAGGAAAGGAGGTGTTTATGAAAATATCACTAAATCTGTCATTTATTAATAATATTTTAATATTAATTAATAATCATGTCTCACCTCTAGTGTTCTTGGTCTTAATTTAAGGTTTTTCCTGATTGATACATATATACCAACAAGGCAGTGTACATCAAAGCATTGACAGATCACGTGACTTTCGCTCATTGCATGCCGGGAACTCGAGGCAAAACAATCCAAGTACCGCATCAAACGCAAGCATTTGCAGCACCGCAAAACGTTCATTCTCCGGTTCCAATACCTTCTTGGTTTTTCTTTGCCGCACAAAAAAGGAATGTACAAAACTGAGGAGAACGATGCCGGTCCGTACAAAGACAGACTCGACGAAAAGGCAAAGAAAAGATACGAGGAAAAAATCAAAGGAGTGAAAGGGTCAGACCCTTAGGAGCACACAGAGTGGACAAAAGACGTTAGCGTGCAGCCCAACTTTCACCACGCTCAGATTTATAATTATACGGTTCTTGGAGTGAGTGCATACACTCATGAAGTTTTTAGTAACTTCAGGTCACTGCAACAAGCCCAGGTACAGTTTACCACGGATGGGTACAGGACCTTGAAATGCACTGTGTAGAACGAAAGACCATCGTACAAACAAAGGTAAGTTTACCAGTCTCACAAATCGTCTTCATAAATACACATTCGTTAACCGTTTATTAATATAACCTTTGAGCTCAACGGTAATTAATTAGTAGTGGAAATAATTTCTGGTACGCATTACAGAAATGTAGCAGTGACAATAATATTGTATGCTGTAATGGCACTGGACAATTAGTGATACAAAACAACTGTTTTATCCTGTGAATAAAAGTATACGTTTTTGTCAATGTACCGTGGTAATAACAGAAGCGAAAAGCAGTATTGTGTCAGGACAATTCACTATTTATGCACAATAAACAAAGGAGCATAGCGCAACAATTTCTGTTCAGCGTCAGACTTGCTTGTAACCTATATCACCAATTATGTTAAGAAAAGTGAGGTATTAACTACTACAAAACACTGACCTTTGTGGGAATGCTTGGAGCAGACTAACATGTGAGCTGGAGTGTTCTGAGACGTTATATTTGGTATATCCAGACCATCCATGGGCTCTTACTTCGGAAACATGGCTTAAAAAATTTCTCTTCAACGATGTAATCCGATAAAAAAAAAAGATCTCTTTACCCGTCGGCTTCCCGTGGCTGTCATGCGACCGGCTAGTGCAGTTAATAATACAACAGCTTCTTGCCATTTTTTGTGTTTCTTTTTATCGCTGTGTAACTGAGTTCAATTGAAAGCCTGCGTGCGCTAGTACCTCTTGCCTCAAGTTCCCAGAATCCTTTGCGGTTTTACCGCTGAATGACGTCACATTTTCAATCTCTATCCTGGTGGGCCGGTCTCCAGTCAAAATGCCCGGGCCGATTTTTTGTCCCAGTCCAGCCCTGCTAACATGCCAACATGTCACGTGTCAGAAGCTGTTTTTTCTTATCCAGACATGTTTGTACAGCTTTTCTATTCAAGTGAAATTGTTCTCAGGTCAGTAGGCGGCCCCGACGTTCCTGGAGAGTCATTTCTCATAACCCGCCCTCGCATCCTCTCTCCCCCTCCCCCCTCAGTCCACGTTGGACTTTTCTGCCCCACTGCCTCACCTGCTTAAGGCCCTTTCACACGTAAAATCTGTAAGAATATTTCGTGCGTGAAAGTATTTTTTCGGACTCATCTATTCTTCATGCAGCTGTTCACACCGACCAAGTTCGATTTTTCCGATGTTTCGAATCTGAATAAACAGATTTGACCAATCAGAACACTTCATTTAGCAACCAGCATAGCTCAAATCGCGTGTCTTTACTGAATATACAATGAAAGAGAAATAGTAAAATCATTTTAATAGTAAAAATAGTAAACAAAACAAACTATTTTACCCCAGGCACACAGCTAAACACTGCTCACTTTGAAATTATTTCTCTACCTGCTCAGGTGTGGTCCCAACTCTGCTAACAAGAGCTTAAACTGGCCCACTGACATCTTGAAATATGTACAAAAGCGGCCATCGTGCAGTTTCAGCTCCTGGGTCAAAACATAAAATGCTTTCTCTGAGAATCTGATGAACCCAGAATCTCCGTCTCTTCCTTTCCTGGCTTGGGAACATCGGGACCAGATCATCCTCCGCTTTTTGAGGACGAATTTAACGCAAAAATGCGACGTGTTCGTTGTATCTGTAGGATATAGGGCAAGTTACCGCCTTTACACTACATCAGTGGCAAAGGCGGTGGTAGGAAAGGAAATAACAGAAAAAAAGAAATAAACAAAGAAAGAAATTATATGTTAAACGGGATGAGAGGAATAATTACTACAATTATTACAATTAGATCCACTTCCTAACTGTGGGACATCTTCAACATGTTTTTCTTTTGCATTTGCACCAAATGCAGAAAAGCAAAGCTGAGAGGCCATATATGAATGAACATATCCATCCATCCATCCGCTTCCGCTTATCCTTTTCAGGGTCGCGGGGGGCGCTGGAGCCTATCCCAGCTATCATAGGGCGAGAGGCGGGGTACACCCTGGACAGGTCGCCAGTCTGTCACAGGGCCAACACACAATGACAGACAACCATTCATGCTCACATTCACACCTAGTGACAATTTGGATTATCCAATTAACCTATCCCCACAAGCTGCATGTCTTTGGACGGTGGGAGGAAGCCGGAGTACCCGGAGGGAACCCACGCAAACATGGGGAGAACATGCAAACTCCACACAGAAAGACCCCGGCCTGATGGTGGAATTGAACTCAGGACCTTCTTGCTGTGCGGCAACAGTGCTAACCACCGTGCCACCGTGCTGCCTATGAATGAACATATTGTGGGAGAATTAAAATATAAAATAAATCTGACTTTTTTGTTAGTATATTTCTTTTAAAAACTTGTGTATTTAAAGAGAAATGCACTATTTTTTAAGTGTGTAAAATCTTACCAATAGAAGTCACAAGATTACGAACTGCAGTCCATTGATTTCTAATTTTTACTGCCTGTAGCTATAATGGCTGTTGTAGGAAAAACAAAAAAAACCCCAAAAAACCTGGACTGAATAACAGCCCTGTCCAACCAAAAAAAAAAAAAAAAAAAAAAAACACACACACATTTTTTTAAACATATTTGAAAAATATCAACACTTAACAATAAATAAGAAAATTAAAAAAAAAATCAGATGGGTGTCACATAAAAATATTTTGCAGTAATATACATTTTTACCCTCGAGTCACCGCAAAAACTCGGGTGCCTCAGATCTGTCCTGTCATTTTTTTTATTTTATTTTTTTTTAGGTCTGGACAGGTTGTCAGTCCACTGTTTACCTCGATATGCCAGGTGAGTCATGCTAATCTATTTACTCTGGAGGAGGCTCTAAAACGTTTTAAAAGGAGTCCAATACCAGTCAAGGACACAGTTCTACTTCATACTTGTTGAGGATATCCTGAACTTTTCTGTTGGTAAGCGATGCTGTTTGTTAGCTGCTGTTAGCCAACATTATTGAAAATGTTTTTGAAGTGGATCTAACACGGTTGGATTTGACACTTAGTTAATAAACTGTCCTACTGTGTGAAAATGTAGTCAAACTATTTATCAAGTGTTGTTTTTAGGACACTCGAGTCTAACATTAGCTGACATAATGTTAAGTTATAACCAGCAGTGTTGGGGGGTTCTTGGGGGCCTGGGGCCCTATCCTTGGCTCGCCGCAGGGTCGGTTGCCCGCTGCCTGTAGTCCCCTGGCACTCGTGCGCTTTGCTGTGGGAGCTCCATCTGGTTCGGACTGATTAATGATTGATTATTGATCAAGGACCTGACCTCACAGCCCATTGTTCATTCAGTGGGCTGGTTTCAGTCATTGTGCAATGAACTTTTTATAAGGTTGGGGAAACCTGCAGTCAGCTGAGACTGAAGAAGTCACTTGGATGAGTGATGAAACGTTTCTCCCTCTGAAAACACCACATCCAGATGAACAGAATCAACTTTTTGGCATTTCCTTACCTGGATGATTTAGCATGTGTGACCCGTGGTAGGTACCTATTTAAAATAGGACAGAGCCGTAGGCGCACAGTCAGTTAAAAAGAATTTAATTTTTAATACAAAATAAAAGTAACAATGTAACAGCGGCACTTAAAAACAATTAAAACCTTTA